>VWPW01030919.1:368777-480955 GCA_013389825.1 Crypturellus undulatus
TGTTAACAACATTAACCTGTCAGTCAGTGTGCCCTTCTGCTCAATCAGAAGAAGCCAATGCTGAGGTAGGGACAAATTTCCCTTGCAGTGAGATTCATTACACCTATAAAAAACAGCATTTTAATGCCTTTTATCATAGCAGTAAATAGAATAGCAATAATGAGTCTGTTGCTGGTATCTGGAGTAGAATTAATTACTATGCTGGATCTTCACCTGTAGCCCAGGCCCTGGAGAATAGAAAGGGATGCACTGCGGTTGCTGATAGGGAGCAAGGGACTCTGATGGGAGCCTGGTAAATGGCAAGGAGTGCTGGAGGACCTTGGTAAAAGCAAATCCTTTTAAGGATTTTGCTTGAACCTTCTTGGAAATATTGCCTCATTTAAAAAATCCTGGTTAAAGTAATGAAGTGGGTGGCAGAATGGCTCCTGTGCTTAATGGAGTGGGACTATCAGTAAATAAAAGTCCAAATTAAATGAGGATCTATGACAGGAAAGGTGAAATGAGAGTGTCTCTAATTATAAAGTGTTTTTGTTTTGCCTTGCTAAGGATTGAAGTATGAGCTTCATGTAATTAGAGATGTCTAGAAAGGGCTCCAGCTAGTGCTCACCACTTTCCTCAATTAAATCATCACTGTTTGCTAAGTGTTTGAATACAGTTACTTATGCTCACTAATAAACCTGGATGGGACAATAAGCATACCTAGATTCTGAAAGGATGGTTAGTGTTTGCTCTCTGCCTGACCAGTCCATCACTTGCATGAGTGGAACCTGCTTTCTGGCCATGGGGCACCTTGGTGCTCTGCATGCAAGAGGCTTCTCTGAGGCCCTCCCTGCAGAACAGACTTGTGCAGGCTCTTGTACCCCTAATATAAACAGCCCTTGTGTGAGTTGCCCATTGGAGAATCAGTCTTGGAGAACTTTGCCAGAGCTTTGAGTGGGGAAAGCTGAGGAGAGTTCCTTTCTGAAAACACAAAACACCAAGCAATAAGCAGAGTCATTTGAGAAAATTTAGTTAGATTAAATGATGTTTAACTCCTCTTTTCTCCTCCCTCTGCTCCAGTGTCACTTTTGTGCTGAATTGAAATGCCTGGGATAGCTCCCTTCTGCTCCCACAACTTTGTCAAATTAATTTGACGCTAACCTTTTTTGACATTAGCCTATTTTTCTTCAATATTTATCCATCCTCCTGCAGGTCATTTATGTCTGCTTCTGGCATCTACCCCAGTCCTCCAGGGCAGACAGAGTATGATAGTTGTAATGCATTTCAAAAACTTCTTCTTAAATCTCATGGGAGGTATGTATGTCCTCACACACACATACACGGACACACAGAGGTTTTAAAAAGCATGTTACTCTTTTAACTTTGTGCAATTTTCCTCTGTTCAGAGTTATGAGCTCCTTTTCTTGCTCTTATGTATGGATTTTTTAGTATTAGCCTCTGCTATTTCATTTAGCTGGAGGTTTATTTTCTTCAACTTCACACCCGCTGATGCCACGCTGATGGCATAGCACATATGATCCCAAAAAACACGGTGTAAGATATCAAACTGATTAAAAGTATTGAACAAAGTCTGTATAGCACATTTCTTAGTGTTTAGCCCAGTGACCCAATATATGCCTGGTACTCATCTTATTGACTACAAGATACTTTGATCTTGTAGTCAATAAGATGACTTTATTTTGATTATATTTTGATTGCATGAACTCTGTGACTGGATTCTCTTGCTTATTTTCTACAATATAAAATTTTCATATTAAAGACCAATTTTACTTTCACAGAATTCCATCACCAGCATGTATTTACACAATTTACCATTAGTCTGACATTATTTGAGAAACCTGTAACTATAAGGCATTTTGTCTTGGAAAAGTAGTTGGAGGTGGTTAAGTTAATAAAAGGTATAATAAAAGCAGTCTGTTCCATATCATCGTGTCATTTGAGCTAGGACCCATGCCTACTGACCCTGTACCTCTTGAACCACGTAGTATTTTACGTGGGTGATTAGAGGCTAAGGTCTTGACAGAGTCTGTAGTTATGAGCCTTCGATATTGCAGCAAAAAGCTTAAGGCTGGAAGAGAGAGAACTTGAAAGGGAGCAAGAGAAACAAACCTCCAGCTGCTAATGTTGATTCATAATTTAGTTTGAAGCAAAATTGCCCCACAAAAGCTATATTTTAGCCCCAGTCTCCTAATAGGCAAGTTGAACTCACAGCATAGCCAGTGCTGGAGATGTAGGACACAGCACAAGTTTACTGCAGTGAGCACTCCTTGTTGTGCATATGTTTCCATCCATCTGGGTAAAATATACTCTTTAATTCATGCCGAACTCGGAGGACATGACTGTACTAGTGAGAACAGAGTGACTTCATCTGCAGTCTGGAGGGCAGGGGACTGCAATAGGCACCCATCTAATCTAGGCAATTATGGGCTCTTTCCCCACATAACTCTTTCCCAAAAGAGCCCAGCGGTGTTCACAAGGTGGTGTGTCCCAGTGAGGAGCTTGGCTTCAGGTGCAATATGACACATAAAAAATTTCAGACTGCTTTTTGGCCTGATAGGTCAATCCAGACAATGCCTGCATGGCTGGCCTGGATCTCTGTACTGGGCTTCACTATGAAATTCAGGCAGGCTGGAAGGAGTCCAGCTGGATGCTAAGGCCAGCATCTCTGATGAATGCTATTGGCGCCAAAATGTCAGTGAAAATGACACTGTTAGATAGCCCAGAACTCAGTAGTAAAAGAGAAATAAAGTAACCAACATAAAAATCACAAGAGAAAGGACTTTTTTTTTTTTTTTATTGGGAAGGAGGAATTTAGCCCCCTGCCATCATCAGAGTTGGTGGAAATCAGAAGGTCTGAATATATTAAAGGGAACAATGGAGTGTTGCTGGACATAAATATTCTGAAAGATATTTACATCAGTTTCTCTAAGGTTTGTGCTGAATTTTCAGCTTGAAAATTTGTCCTTCAATTTATTTTTTAAACAAAAATCAATACTGTATACACAAATCTGTTCTCCCTAGCTGTTAACTACACTTTAATGACTCAGCTCTCAAAAAGGTTCCACATTTACAATAAGTAATTTGAGACATTTTCCAAGATACTAAAATCTGTTATGTTCTCAAATCATACAAGAAGAAAAGAAAGCATGGTTTAATCGCTAGTTATGGTCCTCTCAAATAAAATAAAGACATCAAGACTATAAATGCATGAGAGTAAAAAAAAAAATATCTTGTGACCTTCATTGCGCCCATAAGCACAGAATTTCTCTGAAACCAGACAAAATACAAAGTAGAGCCATAATGTAAACTTAGCCCCACCGGTTTAATGGAAAGCACGTGTATCAGTGTTTGTAGAGTACTGTATGTATGTATATATAAATACATATTAACACCAAATTCATATTTGTTTTTGTTAGTATTTGGTGGATACTGTGAAACCTGTACATTGGAAAAAATGTTATGAAGAAAAGGTTGTAATTAAAGAAGTCTGAGTTTAGTTTTATGCTGTTTGTAGTTTCAAGACTAGGGTTTGCTTGGGGTTGTATTTCAGTTGTTCTTGTGGGTGTTGCCTATGACACAGGAACCCAGTGAGTGGAACAGGGGAGGAACTGGGCCTCCTAGTATGTCTGAACAAGTTAATATTTTGCTGGGTCGGTAACATGCATTAGTAATGTGCCATGTGCAGACTCCATACACTGTTGACAAAGTGCCAGAGATTAAGACTTTAGCAAAATATAGCTGATACCTTGTATAGCATTTAATAGCAATATATTCCCATCTCAAAAGATATCTTGCACCAAAGAGAGTCCTCTAGGACATTTTTGTGTCTATCCAACACCTAATGGGAGCATCAGAGGGGTTTCTGTCCCAGCAGGGCAGAAAAAAGGGACCACTAAAACTGCAGGAGACCCCTTGGGCCTTGTCTCCCCGTCTTTCACCAGGAGGGCTTGTGGAAGGAGAGACATGGATCCAGGAGGGAGTGGGAAAGCAACTGGGAACAAACTGCCATTAAGTGATGACCAGTACTTTGCAAAGTAGCTGCTGTACTGGTTTGTTTCACATCTGGTAACTAGATTGCCATCCATAACTTTTGCTTAAGTAATGCATTCACATTTTGCACCAAGGATCCAGACTTCCCGAAGAAAGCAAATGATGGGCTACAGAGGTAGGTGCTGTAGGAGAGCAGAAAGGCAGGGAGAGTGTGGACGTGAAGTGCAGAGACAATGCTTGTTAGTAAGAGTGTAAATTAAAGAGATGAGAAAGCAGAGGAGAAAATGTGCTGATGTGACAAGATATGAAATGTCATCTGAGCAAGAGCAGTGATGCTGCAGGGAGCAGCAGAGGTCATGGCTCCTCTCCCCAGCACCCCTGCTGACTTCCTGGCTTGTAAGTGGCAGAGACTCAGTAGGTGTTGGTTCTATGAATGGTAAAAATCTTGATTTTTGGCTTAACAGCCTATTAGTCCCAGCCCATTACTTTGCATACTAGCAATAAATAGCTGCTGTGTACTCATAAGGTCTTTATATTTTCCCATTTTCAAGCCTCTGTGCCCAGGAAACAATATCTTCAGAAATGACTCAGAGATTTAGGGTTTTGATTTTGCTTTAGCATTAAGGATGGCTCATGTGGTGGTGACAGTGGCAGTGGGTGATGTGAATTTGCATAGGACTGATGTGGACTTAGAGTGTACTGTCTCTGTGAGGCAACAGAGGGTAATGTTGAGATGAGGACGAGAGAGCCACAGTGATTTCAGGTATGTTGGTAACAAGCACAGCAATCTCGTTAGAGTAATATTTAACCTGAAATATGATAGGGAGTGAGGGGTGTTGCCTAATCTGGCAGGTGTTGCCTGCAAAAAGCCAGTATGGGTGATAGGAATAGGCGTTCTTCCTCGATACAATCCAGCATGCCTCTCCCAAGGCTCAAATTTCAGTCTTGAAAGATGAAGCTCATTGCCTTCTCCTCATGCGATAGCACACTCACTGCTTACAATTCATAAAAAGCATGAGCTTTGAACATGAGTTGGACTTGGGTGGATGATAGCAATAGAAGAATTTTCTCCTAAACTTGTGCAATGATTGCTTTGGAGCTGTTGTCTAGGTGTGAAATGAAAGAAGTCATTAATAAGGAGGATGAGATATTCTGAGTTTTCTAATCTGTTCATTTTCATTTGTTCCCCCTAGGGATATTCATTTTCACTTACTCTGTAATTATTTTCTGAACTCAACAAGTCCTTAAAATGTCAGATTTTGAGCATGGTGGTAGAAGTTGGGGAACATATTTATGCTGGATTGGTGCAAAAAAAAAAAGAAAAAGAAAAGCAGGGGAAAAATCTGACTGCAATATTTCACACTACTTTTTAATTTCATTAAAATAAAAGGGGCACACAGATATACACCAGAAAAAACAAGCATTTATTTTACTTTTTTTTTTTTTAGCATACTCTGATCTGAACATAGCTGATCATGATACTGAAGACTATTTCACAGACTCCAGCTGACTCATCTTCTTGGTTTAAGGCTGATCAGCCTTTTGTCATTGTATTCTATTTTCTTTCAAGGCTCCTTTCTTAAATGTTAAAAGAACATGCCCCATTACACTTGATTACTGTGAACATCTTGCAGTCTCCTTTCAGAAGGAAGTAATGAATATATTATCTTACAAGGCAAGAACTGGAAGTAAAAGACTGTTAAAATTAGGGAAAAGAAAGGAACAGGAAAAAACACTCAGTAACATATGCGGTGCATAAAATAGCAAGAAGACTGCAATGTCATTTTAAGTTGGTCTTTAGACAATCACAGATCATTTGCATTTTAAACCTCCAACATATAATTCCTTAATCACAGTCTTTATATGATTGCAGCCACAAAAAAAAGAGTTGCTCAGTTGTTTATTTTAATTATTCATTTTACTGTATTTTGTTTTATTTTATTTTTCACTTACCCAAAACTATTTAGATTTTGGTGAAATTTTAGAGACAAGAATTTGTGTTTGGTTTTGATCATTAAAATGTTATTAATTATAATATTATTATTAATATTAACAAAAATGCAAAATTTCTTACTGAAAAGTGTTTTCAGTAAAAATTTTGCTTGGAAGAAACTAATCCTAGACATTCAGTCAGCTTTATCAAAATCAAGCAGTGAATTTTATGATTTCTCTTTCAGCAAGGGAATCTGTCTATGGAAATGTCATATATTTTTTCATTGCTGGTTTGTGTGCATCAGTTCCCTCTTGAAAAGGTACTAGATTGGTACCAACACTTTTTTTTCCTGAGCCAGATGCTGAAGTCTATCAGGAATTAACTAAACTTCCATTAATGTCCCTGGGCAAGTGATTGGAAGGGAGATAGGTGAGATATATGGAGCATAGGAGACAAAAGGTTGGTTCCTTGCAAGGAGTCAGAGAGGTAACTGTTAAATTTTGCCCAGCTTCCCCTCCCCGCAAAAAACCAATTGCTGCGGGACTCCAAAAAACTGTGTCTACATTTACATTTTAGTTTGGATCCAGAATGTGCTTTTGAAAAAAATGCCTTATCATCTTTATTTATTTATTTATTTATTTCACACACTGAAGAGCAATTTGAGAGAGCTGGGAAGGAAGTCATTTCAGATCAAACATAACGGTACATTACAGGATCACACCTAGCATATTCCAGCATATTCCACACATTCATGGGCATGGGTATATGGGTTTTGATTGGAGCTAGTCTGATGTAAAACTGTCAAAGAAAAAGTGTAGAAAATGTCATTGTTGGATCCACAGCTTCATCTCCTCCATTCCTGCTGTTTCGAGCATCTTACCAAAGCACACAAAGCCAAAGTTTGTGCTGTATTTGTGTTCAGCAGCTAGGTGAATATCAAAGTGAGGAAAATACTTAAGGATATAAGAAAAAAAGATTTTTTATATCGAAAGAGTACCTATATTTAAAAATCTGTAGTATGGCTAAAGGAGTGGAGGAAGATGAAGGAGAAAAAGTCAAAAGAGTTTTACCAGAAGGATGATCCTGGAGAAATCCTGTGATTGTGAAAGCTGCATAAGGTTTATACAAAATTGTGCAAGCACAGTCTTGCAATTTCTGGATAAATTTTATTTCATATGGGTGTTCTGCAGCCTCCTACAGGTGAATTTTCTAGCAGTAGGATCTACACTAGTACATCTGCAGACACCTTCCTAGAAAAGTTAACTCCAAAATTTCCAGCTTGACATATCACTTTCAAGCTGAATTATGATTCAGGTACCTATTTAATTCTTTTGGTAGCGTATTTTCTTCTGGAATGAGTTGTTCTTACTGTAGGAGAACAGACTTATGGTCACCATATATCCCAATAAGGGCATTCGTAGGTTATTTGTACCCAGACTAAAATTTTGGCAGATTTCCATAGTTTATTCATGGCATCTTCTTGACTATGCATGCCATACCCAAAGAAAGAAATGCTTCCATGTTGCTAGCAATTTGGATGTGTCAGCATTATTATAGAGGATACAAAGCTATTAAAAGTTTGCATTAATAAACAGGAAGCATACACTATGCCTAAAGCAAAACCAATTTTGCTGGATGCAAATTTCATGAGGGTATGCAAAGATTCTCAGAGGTTTTGAATAGTTTTTAATGCAAGCTGAAGTAGATAGGTAATAAAGTTTTCGGCAATACTGAGATGAGGAAATGAGAAGAGATTCCATAATCTTAACTATCACTCTTAAAGTGTCTTAAGAAAGAAGAGTTGGGAATTGGCTATAACCTGGTCTTCTGTGTTTGCACAGGTGCAATTGGAAGCAAGATTATTAGCATGCAAATTGTTATTGTCCAAATGTGTCTTTGGTTTGGACATAATGGCCCAAACTCTTCTCAAAAGAATAAAAAAAGTTATATGACAATGTAGTTGATGAAACAAACCAATTTTTTACATTGTAAAAAAACAAGCTCTTGCAGAAACATGACTGGCAAAATTGTGGCCAAATGGTCTGTTTGTAAGTAGTCTTTATGTTGATTTGGGAAATTTTAGAGTATAGTCGCTTTGCTCTATCCTTCCTGCAGTCCTTCACTTCTGGTTCCTCTTTCCCTTGAGTGCTTACATTTTGGCACACTGTCAGAAAGGATAATATCAGAGAGGTGGATCAGGTTATGAGTGCTGCTGTTACAAAATTGTTTGATTTTTAATGGCAAAGCATGAAGATCTGTATCAGTGGCATCAGGAACACCTGCAGGTCTTCCCTTCACCCAGGCACAGTCAGAGCAGAACCTCCCGCTGACAGCAACACGTACTGATATTCATTCAAAATGCAAAATTTTAAGTAAACAAAATCCTGATTCAGCAATTAAAAGCTATGAGTGTATCTTTGAAGCACAAGATTAATCTTCATTTGCTAGAGAGAGGAGCCTCCATGGAAGTTTTTAAAGGACTAAAAATTGGGCTGAACTCCATCTTAATGAGTTACTAGACAGTGCTTCTTGGTCAAAGCCACCTTGGTGTGACATTATTTCCAGAGTTAAGCAAATTCCACGGTAGGGCACTGTGTCTCCACAGGAACTTTTCACTGTGAAGAGAGAGCACTGCTTCTGGGTGTTTACGATAAACAGTAATGTGAGCTCTATTAGGCATCCAGTTAGAGATAAAAACATAAACTGTATGTGAAGATTATCTGGATAATTAAATTATTAAGTAAGCATTATTGAAGGCAGGGGGTGGGTTATTAATGCTAATATTAAATTTTGACTGCAGAAGGCGGCCAGGTGCTTTTATTTGCCTCCAGGAAATGATTTTCTCTTGATAAATCAAATTCCTTTCAATGGCCTTGCTGCAATTTCAGAACAGCCTTATTACTAACAAGAGTGCGTACTTTATTGGAAAAGATAAGAGTTTAGTGTGCTGAACAGAACTTACAGCAGAGTTGAATAAATCCTGTGGATCAGTGTTACCATTTGGAATATTAACCAGAAATCTTCCTTTGTCTGTTTGCTTCTGGAATACGAATTTCCAGAGGCACTTTCAGAGCATGCCCTGGCAGGTAAATCTTCCAGAAACTTGAGCTAGTGCAAGGAAAATAGATTGGCTAAAAAGGCTGCAATAGCCCTCTCTTCCCCACATACTGCCTCAGGCCCTGCGCTGGGCTGTGCTCAAGCACAGAGATCCCTAGAGCTCCTTAGGACAGCCAGGACATCCGCACAGAGAAACAGGCAGCGTGCAAGAGGCAACAGACTTAGCCAATACCTGAGGAAGTGGTGAGAGACTTTTCTAGGCCAGGGGCAGAGACCTCTGCTCTTGCTGTAGGATGTCTGAGCTTTTCTTCTGTCCTTGCAGAGGGAGCGTTTGTTAGAGAACGGTGCTTGCATGCTGGGAGGGGATGATCTGTGGGTTATGGGAGGAGGATGGTCTGAGCAGAGGGAGACCCCCATGCTCCTAGGAAAGCAGGAGGAGGGGAGGGGTCCCAGTGGAGGGTAGGGAGAGGGGAAAGGGGACCATTTCCCCAGAGACTTTTCCTAGCCTTACACACCACTGGCCTTTTCCAGCCTACACAAATCCCGTGCCCACAGGGCTGAGGAGCCTCAAGCTGGCTCTTGTGAGAGCAAAACCAACTGTGTTACAGCACAGCCGGAAAGGGGCTTCGCGAGCCAGTGCATGGCTGATTGCATTGAAAGCTCAAACCTTCCTCTAGAGCTACCATGTAGCTCTACCAAAGCACCAGAGTTTCTTCCTCACGGCGGTTTCCCTCTTTCCGTTTTGGCTTCAGGCTGCAGGGCTGGGAAGCCTCCTTCCTGCCTGGGTACTGGGGTGTCCTAGTTGTGCCGGATGCAGATGCCAACAGGCATATCTTTCATTTCAGGGCAAAATGCAAGGTGTGATATATTGCACTCTGTTGGGTAGTGAAGCCTGATACAAAAGAGGCACATTTTGTTCCTCTGTGTTCTGTGTAATATTGCTGGCAGCACTGTTTGTCTTCTCAGTAAAGAAAGAAAAGCAACTATTTTTATAACATACTTTCACCAGCTCTTATGCACTGATATGATGTGGTTATTCAGTGGTATGGACTAGCTTAAACCTTTTTAAATGAGTATGTGTATACAACTGAGCACATACCAAATATTATAAAATAAATATGAAAATAATGTTGCAGTTTTAGCTGTATTTTATGCTGAAAGATAAGAATTATGGTTCTCTGCAGTAGTTACATTTCAGCTGTACGAAGCCAGCTGAGAGCCAGCTGTGTGCCTGCAGCCCCTCAAGGGTGTGATTATTTAATGATAAAACTCATTTTCTGCAGTGGCTGCTGATTACTATTGCAAAAATTATTTTAACATAAAGTGGTGAATTTCTGAGCTGAAAAAAACTCAGGGTAGGCTGCTCAGAATATTGAACAGCCTTTTCAGCAGAACTGAGATAAGCCACATAAGATACTACTACCTTTTAGGATACTTGGCTGAAGCTTATAGCACAAATCATCCTACATTGGCTACATTGATAAACTATCTACCTATCTGAAAAGAACATGCCATAAACACCATATTTATTTATGTATTCTTTAAAGACCAAATTCATCCCAGGTCAAATGGGCTTTATAAACGCTGTATTTGCCCTCCACTGAGACATGACACAACACCCTTATTGCAGAAGAAGCTATTTAAGTTTGGTAAAGCCCTGTACTTTGAACATGAGGGCTAAGTGATATAGTAGACTCTGGATAAGATCATTAGAAATGGAACGAAAGCCTGGAGCTGCAGTAACAAAGCAAGCTGGTGCTTCTTGTGAGATGTCACCTGCATATTAGTGAAAGCATTTGCATAAGTAATTAACATCATATTTTTGCTTCTCTGCCTCTGTTCTCTTCTGAGATGATGCTTTCCTGGAGTCCTACCAAGAAACATCCTATTTTGGCATTTAGAAAGATATAAGGAATGAATGACATCTATTTACCTGCCTTCACCTGTGAAGTAATTGTTATACAAATAAACAGAAGAATAATGTATTTTTGATATTATCATGTTCAATACAAATTAAAAAAAAAAAACATTTTTGGAGGGGTGTCTTTTTACAAAGAGAGAAAAATATAAAAGCTTTCCTTCTGAGTCACTTCTAAAACTTTTAGATCTTGAGATGCTCAGACTCATAGTTCTAGTTGATTAAGACTAGATTATACTAACCTAGTGATAAGCATGAGTTGCCCCTAGAGTTTTTGAGTTTGAGAGAATTTAAAAAATGATGACAGCTGATGACAGAGACACTGTCTGATGGTTAGCTAAAAAGTATGCAATTAGAATTTCTAAATTTTTAGTTTTATTACGAGGAAATATATTGTCCCCTAAAAATTTCAGCATATAATATGTCGTATAAACACTGCATTTGAGAATTATCACTGCCATCACTTATTATGTAAATGATTCCCCTTAGTCACTCACAAATACACACACACACTTTTTCATCCCAATTTAAAAAAATAATTGCAGCTCTTGACAGATTGCCATTGATTTTTTTTAAATAGAATGAATTAAAATATTTAGGGAAGATAGAATGGAACATCATGTCCCATTAAATTAATCAAATGTTCTGAAACTAACCCCCAAACCACCCCCTGCTGTCATCCAGTGCATCAAGATGGGTTATAAATGCCTGGACAAATCCACTTGGCACTTTACAAAATGAGGTCATGATAAGTGCATGAAAAATAAAATCACAAGCCTTTATCGCTAACAGGATCCTGGATTTGCAGCAATGAATTTAAATCAAGGCAGCAAGATCATAAAAGTGCTTCCAAATCCTTCCAAGAGCAAATTATAGTTTCCAGCTTCCTGGATATCTTTTGTAAGAGCAGTGCAAGTTTGTTAAAAATACTTTACCATTTTCCACGGGATGTTATAGAGGCCAATAGTATGAATGCACTGAAAAAACATAAGGATGCATCCTGTGACAGGAAGATAGATGCAGGGAAGGCTGTAAAATATGATGTGCCGTACACTACCTTGGATGCAGGAAATCTCTTATTAATTAATTATGAAAATTGGTGGTAGTTGAGTAGTTGTCACTTAGAAGTCCTTTATCATTTGGGGATCCAAAGAGGGCAGAGAGCTGGAGAAGGACCCAAACTGCCCAAACATCATAAAATCCATCACTTCAGGTCATCCTAATTCAGAGCCACTGTATTTCCCCTTTCTTCTCCTCTGCCTCTTTTCTTACAGGTTCACTTCTGCTGTCCTGGAACAGTAGGTTGCTGGCGAAGTCTTTCCTACTCAAATAGATCTTGGGAATGGAGAAGCAATTTGTTGCCTACAGAAAAACCACTTGCATATTCCATAGGACTTTAATACCTATAGAGTCAAACAATACCATACAGCTCTCTACTGGTGGCAACTCTCTAAATGAAGAGTAATTCTTTTCTTTCTTTAGTTCCTTTTCTTCAGAGAAAGACTTGGGCGTCATGGTGGACGGCAGGTTGACCATGAGGCAGCAGTGTGCCCTCGTGGCCGAGAAGGCCAATGAGATCCTGGGGTGCATTAAGAGGAGCATCTCCAGCAGGTCGAGGGAGGTGATCCTGCCCCTCTACTCAGCCCTGGTGAGGCCACATCTGGAGCACTGTGTCCAGCTCTGGGCACCCCAGCACAAGAGGGATGTGGAGCTGCTGGAGAGAGTCCAGCGCAGGGCCATGAGGATGATCAGGGGCCTGGAACATCTGCCCTGTGAGGAGAGGCTGAGGGAGCTGGGCCTGTTCAGCCTGGAGAAGAGAAGGCTGAGAGGGGACCTGATCAGTGTGTACAGGTACCTCAAGGGAGGCAGTGAGGAGGATGGGGCCGGCCTCTTTTCAGTGGTGGCCACTGACAGAACAAGAGGAAATGGCCACAAACTGAAGCATCAAAACTTCCACAGGAACTTAAGGAAGAACTTCTTGACAGTGAGGGTGACAGAGCCCTGGCACAGGCTGCCCAGAGAGGTTGTGGAGTCTCCTTCTCTGGAGATCTTTAAGACCCCCTTGGATGCAGTCCTGTGCCACGTGCTCTAGGCAACCCTGCAGGTGCAGGGCGGGTGGACTAGATGATTTCTGGGGCGTCCTTTCCAACCGTAGGCATTCTGTGATTCTATGATTCTTTTGTAAATCAGTACTGCACTGTTCCTCTTCCATTAGGGATGAACTCAAGCTGTCTATGGATGGAATTTTGAGAGAAGTGAATTCCACTGAAGGCCTCAGCTCTGTCTCTCACTATAATGAACATACCAAAACAAGTTTGAATAACTTAATAATTTTACTTGAATTTTTGTAACTGACTTATTTAAGTTTTGGGTTGTTCTGGTTTTGCACTTGGGGAAAAGCTTCTTCTATACATATCTAGTGACACCTCACATCTACAACAAAACAAACCATTACCCCCATTATATACTGATCTATCATACTTGATAACACACACAAGGATCTTTGGCATCTTGCCTGCTAATGCATTTTATGGACGGTCACTTTCCATAATAATTCTTCTCTGTAGCTTTATTGCTTTAAACAGTTTGCTGTTTTCTAAAGATCCCGTAAGACCTCATCTTCATTTCTTTTTGCTTTCCAGAATACACCAATGGCAGGGCATATATCTACCACATAGATATCCTAGGTCAGCGCTCCCTTATGGTCTCGCACGTCCTACAGTCACTCTTCTGTACTCAGTACAATATAAGACCTGTCAATCTTCAATCTAGTAGAAAATGCACTTCAGATGTGATAAGTTATTTTGCATAACAGAAAGACATAATCTAATGCAATAATCTGAAAGGATCTTGATTTCAGATGTCTGCATAAGTGTTAAGAAAAATGCACTTCAGACATTTGATGTGCATAGAAATTTTTTAGATTGGCTTCTAAAAATGTGACTATTTAACACATTACATCCTTTCAACTATTAGTTGTGTAGTTCTGCTACGATCCTATTTCAGATAATGATAAAAGAGAGCTGAGCAGTTAGTAAAGGGTAGGATGAAAAAGAAAGCTCTGTCCTCATAGTAGTGAGATTTTAACAGCAGCAAAAAGAACTGTCTTATTTTTTCTTATTTTGAAATTCTAAGCTTTTATTTAGAATGTGTCAAGTGAATTTTAAATATTGCAAGGTTTGATTCTTTCTTACTAGTAGTTTGAGAAACTGGTATCGTTTTTTGGTTCACATGATGATGTTGGTGTTCAGCTGCCTTAATATAGACATGTAACAGGTGTTTCCACTTGCTTCTGCCGGAAGGACACTGTTAGGTCCTGCATTATTTGCCAACAGCCTCAGCTGGGGGCATCTAAAATGAAACTAAGTTTTTGTGCTGAAGCAACTGAAACTTATCTGAATTGCTTTCAAAATTATAATTTGAAATGCTTTTTACACATCTACAAAAGTTATTGATTTTTTTCCTGAATAATTCAATGTGAGCATTCATTTTATTGCTTCATATGTGGAAACTGCTACTTGCTCCTTGTAAGTGATCTCTCAAGTCATATAATTTTTTTTTGTCAGTTTAATAACTTAGGAGTTAAACATTATTAAACTCACTGTAGACCAGAACTGATATGCAATTTTTAGATGGGTTGGTTATGGTAAAAATTGCCCATCCAGGACTCAAGTACTATAAAATATGTCCTCTGAGGTTTGTTTTATTATTTCTTGTTTGCTAGCTATGTAAATGATTTTGTTGATTAGTTCCCAGTAAGATATCTTACAGACATACAATTTTTTAAAAAGGCATAAAAAATAAATATGAACAGAACTAATATTTAGCTTTTGCTATGTTAGCTATTTGGGAAATGTGTAACTGCAGAATGAGTCATACAAACGTCTAGCAATATGCTGACTGCAAAAATTAGTAGCCAGTATAAAATTAAAAACTGGCAGTTGGCATATTGTTTTAGCTATTTTATGATAAACACTGACTTATTTTATTTTTTTTTACAAGCTTTTGCATGAGTGAAATTAGAATGCCTCATCTTTTTGGGAAATCAACTTGGAAAGAATTGCTAATACAGTCAAACGAATATTCTCTTTTGAGAGCTTTGTCCTCACACAGTACAGAGATGGGCAGCATTATGAAACCTTAAGACAGATTTGAATAAATGTTCAAATATTCCCCCAGCACACATTTACAATATTTGCAGCTAGTCATCCATTCACTGCCAAATGCTGTGCATTGAAAGTTGAGCAACAAATACTATGCTAGAGAGGCTAATTAATCATATATGTCTCTCATACTGAGGGATTTTTATTAGTCCTTTATGATCACAGTAACAGAGCTCCACCCTACATATACAATGAGAATATGAAATGTCTACTACTTTTTTTTCTGCCAATAGAAACTACCGTTTTATGCTACTGGGAAGATGCAATTTGATTTTTTCAGAGGCCATTTCCAGATTCAGTGCCCAAAATTGTACAGCCTCTGAAGGGCTGTAATTTTGGCAGACAATAACATTTTTCATTTTATTTTTTGTAAGCTGCATGCCATGTGCATACCTCATATTTTATGAAATTGCTATTGAAGCAAGAAAATGGTTATTGACAGAGATAAGGGAGTAATTCTGCTATTTCCAATTAATGGTCTTGGATAGTATTTTGCTACACTACTGCATGCAGATTGAGCAGCAAGAAGTACCTCAGTTTCACTACTTAACTATTACTAATAGCTATTAATAATAGCTATTATTAATATTATTATTATTAACATTATTATTAATAATATTACTATTAGTACTAATAGTACTAATTACTATTACATAGCGCAGGTATTACTAATGCCTGTGCTATGAGATGATTCATATTTGGAGGAAGTTATAAATGCGCATGTGTGGTCCCACTAAGAATTCCGTACTGCAGTGCATAGCTCCAATGTCCTTGAAGAGTTTGGGTGTATGAGTTTTCTGAGGTATATGAGCATCTGAGATCTTTATTAATTTAGATAGGTAATGAGAGGGGAGAGAAACAGAAATTCACATTGCCTGTCAAGCTGTGAGAGGAATTTATCTGAAAATGAACAGGTTGCTCAAGGAATATCTGCTCTTTTGAGAAGGGATTGATGACTTCAAGCATACTTAACTCAATCCAGGCACACCTAGTGAGTCAATGTTATATTACCTATACTAAAATGATTTAATCCTGCTCCATATTTTAATTGCCAGGAAGGCAGTACTTGTACTGTGATAGCACCTAAAGGCTGGATTCTATCCAGACTCTGAGTGGAGAAATGAATTAAGGGACATTAGGTCTACCTGCCTCATCACCTACCAGGGAAGTCCGTGTTCGGATGCAATGTGGATGTGCCGGTGGCTGATCCTTCCCTCTCTTCCTTCTCTCTCCCCCCAACAGCACCATCCTTTCTCCTAGAAAATGGGAAACAAAGTGAGTAACTTGCTATGGGTAGAGCTGTTTGTGCACTTCCAAGGCATATTTACAGTTCTCTCCTTTCGGGAGTAAAAACTTTTCCTTAAGAATTAGATTTAAGGAGTGTGCATACAAAGATGAGAATCAGAGAATGCGTTGGGAAAATGTGAGCATGAAAGCTTTCTGGAGATTTAGTTTAACATTTTAGCTACACTTTGTTTACTTATTTGCCTGTTGATTATCCCTGTTTAAACACTATTTATTTTTTTTCAGTTTTAATTTGAGAAGCAAGCTATATGGGACAATGCCAATAGGAGGGAATTTCTGGGGAGGTTAAGTTAATTTACATGGCAAAATGTTTCATCTCATCAGAGAGAACCTAGGAGAAAAAAATACTCTTGTTATATACTAATTATAAATGAGCTTTAGTGGAAAATTTATATGCTCCTTTGAAAATGATCTCTGTTTTTTGTCTGGGCGTGCTGAATGGTAATTAGAATAAAACACATGCATGCAGTGGGGCCAAATGTCCTTCCAAAACTGTACTGCAAAAGCCCCATGGTTTTCATGGTGTGTAAACCCTAAACATCAATTCATACTTTCCAGTTCAGAGTGACAAAAGTTTCTCTATGAGTGGCAAAATGCATTCAGTGACTTCTGGAAGTATATGCACAGAAGCCACCAGTAAAACTATATATAATGTGTGTATATACATTTATATGCGCACGCACACACACACACACACACACACACACAAATATATTTTTTTCCAAAGACATCATAAGCCTTTATTTTGACTGAATATATGTCCTGCCATCTTTTAATTATAAAAGCTTTTTAGGGATGAGTCATAGTATAGTGCTTAGTTTATGTAAAACAGGTATGTGCTGAGGAAGAGAGGACAGAAATAAGGGGAAATAAGAGGAAAAGTAGACATAACTATATATAGCTTATCAGACATAGATGCAGACATTTCTCTATCAGAAGTAAGGAAGATTGAACCAAAGGACAGACCAGAGCGAGACTGCATTGCTGAGTGTATGAGCTCCAGCTGGAAGTCTGTCAAACAATGTCCAAATTCGGTATCCAAATATTGAAGTAAGGAAGGGGTATTACCTTGCTGAAAGGATATTAGCTTACATTTTGTAAGCAGAACATACGTGTTTTATTGAGTTTTGCATAATGTAAGGTTATTTAAATAACATAGTTAAACAGAGTTGAGTCCTGACTTGCCTCTGTCCTTCCTTGTCAGGGTGAGTGTTTAATTCTGAGACCCATGATAAAAACTGTAGTGTGTGACAGACTTGTAACGTAAGAGCCATCCTTCTGGAGCATGTAATCATAAAATCCATTCTTGATCACTAGGTCTGAAACAAGAAATAACTAGTTGTGTAATTTCAATGAAGTGCTTTTTACAAGGCTTAATAGGTCATGCAAAGTAAATGCAAACCCACAAAGAATAAAACTGATTGCTATGCGGGCACTGATGACTTCTTTCAGATTACACAGGAATTACAGGTGCAGGCCTTAGAAATGACAAACTCATAACCATTAAATGTATAAAATAACTTTGTATTCTGCTCCACTTTGCCATGAATTTTATTCCTCAAAAAAGGTGTCTAATCTAGTTCATGAAAGATATGTCTACCTATCTTTTCCACGAAAGAAAAAATTGTGGAAAGCGCCTTGAGGCACATAGTATACCATTTGCCAGGGTATTCAGTCTATTTTTTCTATTGCTCCCATCTACTGGATTCCTCATACACATTCTTGAGGATTCTTCTTTTCCCACACCATGATTTGCTCCTATTGCATATTTGTACTGGTTAGGTCTTTTCCTTAATTTCAAATAGATGAGAGAGCATTTCCTCTGGCTGACACTTCAGATATGCCTGACTCCTCTGCTGTGCTGCTTTGCCCTTTTCTGTAAAATGGAGATAATGATATTGGCCTTTGGCTTCATTGTTTAAAGCAAAAGTAGGTATTGGGGAAAATGATATATAAATGTTTAATTTTTGTTATTACATCCACTGTATGTATGTAGTGCTCAGAAAAAAAAATCCAAAATATAAAGTCTAAAAAATACTATGAAAATATGCTTACTTGCATAAAATCCTTCCTAACTTCCAGTGTATTTGTAATGTTTCATGGATTATAATCTTCAGAAGAGCTAATTGCTATTGAAGCCAATACTAATTTATTTTTATGTGTAAATGATCAAAAAAAATGTTAAATAGATACTTAACTTTATGCAAACAATGGGATTACTCAAAGTTCATGAAGTTAAATGTATGTAAGATTTTAGCAGGACTGAGGCCAGTATTTTAGATTAACAAATATTCTTTTGAATGGTAGAATAACTCTCTCACGCTGAATACTATATTTCTTATGGTCCACGGATGATTTTTTCTTTTCCATTTTCACGCTGTTCCTTGGCCGTCTGAACTGCCATGGCTGGAGCCAGCTCAAGTGTGTCTGAGATGATTGCTTCCCAAACTACCTTCACATGAAAAATAGTATTTGAAGCTGTGACAAGATTAATTACTTGATGTTGGTAATAAAATGCTAAGGAATAAACAGAGTAAAGAAAAGGAATAATAAAAGGCAATAAAAAAAGGATCCATAACAGATTGGCTAAAATAGGATGCGGCTTCTGTACGCACCTTATCAGTATGCCTTTTTGAGGCTGGATGATCTTTAAACATTTCTGTGTCAATATGAGGCAGTTGTCTGAGGAGAGGGGCAGGCTGTTGTGTCAGTGGAAGTCTGCTGCTGCACGCAGGCATCCTGGACTGCATGTTGTCTACTGATGGTTTGTTTCACTTGCAGCTTATAAATGAATCCGCCGCAGTCTGAAGTTTAAAAATCTACTTGGAAATCAATGTTTCATCCAAAAACCTAAAACAGATGGTGCTTGGCCAGTATTTCTGTTTGGAGCTTTTCAGCGTGTAAATAGGAAGTGGGCCAGTTTCTTTCGCTGAGCGCCCTCTTCTGAGTCCATAAGCTATAATCCTCTTTTTAATGTTTGGACAAACCATTCACCAAAGTCATGGCAGGAGACTGTGATTAAATGTGCAATTCTACCAATCTCTGAAAATCCCTGAAATACCTGAGTGAAACAAGAGTCTGATACACAGCGAGACCGTGTGAAAGAAATAAAAATGCATTGTCTAATCTCATTGACACAACTTAAATTATAGCTCTGAATACAAGCGACGTTGCTGAATAAAGTCTGATATCCACTGGCACCAATATTTGCAGTTACTTGCTAAAATAAGTGAAAATGGCCATTGTCATTGCCAATCTGTTCTGAGAATGTAGTTTTTGCAAACAAAGGGCTGGATTTCATAGTAGCATGTGCTAATGTTGCAAGATGATACACCTGGTCTCTTTGGAGGCTTCAAGGAGTTTGTCAGTCACCTGGCACATCTTCTGATGTGTACAGCATCGGAAAGAAACCCTTTGCTTTCATTGTTTCTATGAAGAGCTGTTTATTTACGAGTTTGGGTCACGCTTTCAATTATTTGGCTATATGCCAGTTGAGATATTGGTGTCCAGGTCTAAAAATACAGTTCTTTGATAGAGCTTTCACGTTAATTATACACAATCATCTACTGTATTTCATCTGAAAAAATAAAGTTGAGCTATTTTGATTTTGCAGTGTTGAAAAAACACTGGAAGAGCATTTTGCCTTATCAAAAAGACCTCTGGGGGCACGCTATTCTTACTTTCAGTTTAACAGTTTAGGCTTTGTGTGGTATGCGCAGTTATAAATAAACATGCTTGGAGTACTATGTAAACAAATGAGATTTTTTGAGAAAATGAATGTATTCTATCTCTGTAATACTTCCAATTTGCTCAGGGAACAAAGCTAAATGAAGGTATTTATATTTATCTAGCAGCGTGTCTCCTATACAGCACGCCAGGAAGAAAGAGAAGCCTGTGAGCAGTGCTGCAGATGTGTATAGTTGTGGATAGCTCTTCAGGACAGGCTGTAGGACTTAACGTGTTTGGAGCAGCATGCTTTCAAACCACTGGGCATGGTAAAGCTGGAAGCGGAGCGAACACTATGATTGCTCTCGCCTGCCTCACCTGCATGCGTGACTCCGTTCACCTTCCTCTTGCTCCCTGTCCCGGAGGTGCCACTGCTGCCTTGGCTGCTTCGTCCTGAGGACCATCCTCCCTCTTACTGCAAACAAGATTTCTAAATAAGGCGATTTGCTATAGTATAGCTGCTTAATGGCTAATGCTTAATGGCAAATGGACTTCATAAATTCTGCCAGCTGAATTCGCACGAGGGTTCACTTGCTGTCAAGGTACCATAGCTGTACCATGTGCAGCTGGCAGGTCTATGAGACCAGAGTAAATACCTGTCGCCTTTCTTCTGGTCCTTGGCTTACCAGTGGGACTGCCTATACTGTTTTTATCCTGGAGATCATAGGCTGTCTAAACTCCTTTCCCTGTGTTAGTAAAGAGTGTGCACAGTGGGGAATTTATTCTGGAGCAAGGTTCTTAAATATTGATAGAATGCACCTTTTTCAGCTGAATTTGCCTTTCTTCATTTGGGATAGGAATGCTGCATTTTCTTGGTGTGATTTAAAAGAAGAAAGGGAAGTTTTCCTGGATGCTTGCTTTTGTAACATTTATTATGGAATCACAGTAAGGGTTCATATGGAAAAAAATACCCTAAGATACACTCTGTATTCCTTCTGTAATTGTGTTTCCTGATGTCAAATGCGAGCTGGGCCTGTTTAGCCTGGAGAAGAGAAGATTGAGAGGGGATCTTACCAATATGTATAAATAGCTGAGGGGAGAATGTAAGAAGATGAGGTCAAATTCTTCTCGGTGGTGGCCAGTGACAGGACAAGGGGTAATGGGTACAACTTAAAACACAGGCAGTTCTGTCTCCACATGAGGAAGAACTTCTTTCCTGTGAGGGTGACAGAGCCCTGGCACAGGCTGCCCAGAGAGGCTGTGGAGTCTCCTTCTCTGGAGATCTTCCAAACCCGCCTGGATGCCACCCTGTGCCATGTGCTCTGGGGGTCCCTGCTGGAGCAGGGGGTTGGACTAGGTGATCTCTAGGGGTCCCTTCCAAACTTGACCATTCTGTGATTCTGTAAAAACTGTCAATATATAAAGCAGTTAAGATGAATCCTATGTACTGCACACTTTCACACATGCAAATTCATACAGTTAAAGATCTCCTACAAGCAGCTTACACCTGGTAAATATAAGTCTCCAATACGAGAGTATGCTTACCTGCCTGCATAATTTCTGTAAAATTTCTTGCTGAATATTATCATTTTGCAGTGAGGTTTTTCAATGCAATAGTGAAACAGAAGACCAAAAACTTGAGAAGAATTTACTCTTGCTGGTGACAAAGATCAGAGATGCATATATATAAACTGTTTTACAAAAAGAATCTTAAATCTGTAGAAAAATAAAATTATTTTATGATAAAACTGTTCCTACCTTGGCTATTAATGAGAAGATGTAAAATCCACACACAACTTGTGGTCAATCTCCAACCCACATTGTTACTTTATTTAGTTCATGCCCACTTAATATTTTTCTCCAGTTTACTGGGTAACCTTCAGGTGTGCAATAATTATGACCCACAGATGTGGTTTAAACATCTTTTCATATGACAGCAATAAAATGACTCCTTATCACAGCTAGTTGTTAGTGATGATTTATGTTATCTCAGGACCTGCAATCCAAAAAAAACTGCATACACTACGCTAGGCATTGAAAAAAAACACAAGCACTGTAGTATAAAATCCATGCTTAAACGAATGTAACTATTAATCAGCTTGAATACTCTTGCTAAGAATAAGGCCTTGCACAGTTAAAACTGTGGTGTTATGTTTGAGTGGAAAACACATCAACATAATGTTACAATAAAATGCCCTTAGCCTTCAAAATTACCTTTAAAGTTGGTTAGGAGAATTAACAGCAGAGGATTATGTCTTCAGCAGAAAGTTGTAGGCAGAGCTGGAGGCAGAGTTGGGAGCTAGGACTGTTCCAGGAGATGTTTTTCTGGGAGCTTTTACACCATTTCTTGTTTGTACATGGTAAAAATCTTCACCTTTTTGATAATGATTGTATCTCACTGTCCTGGTGCAGTTGTGCTGTGTGTGGCAGCTTGGAGGTAATCTTCTTGTAATCTTCTTTGCTTAGGGAGCTAATGTAACCACATTACACCATGCTGATATTAAACATTTTGTATGGAGTATAATTTAAAGAGATAGTAGACATAACTCTGGGCATAAAATGAAGTTTCTATATGTAAAATGCATATGAAATGCATAAAATTACATTTATATTACTACCAATGTCTGAGAAGATGGTCTTGGAAAACTCCTGTGTGACAGCCACAGGAAAAGCATGTTCGTAGTGAATTTTTCTATTAACTTTTATAGGAAACATGATGTGATGGAAATGGAAAGCTGCATTTGCCATCCGGCATCTAAAAGGATGCCATTCAGCTGCCCATTAGGAAACGTGTGGGTGGTGAGGGAGGCATTTTCAAGGAGTTTGTCGTCACTCAGCACTCATATTAATGATGCAGTGTTTAAAGGCATTTGATAGAGTGACCATTTCAATCAGCTTTGCTTCTGCAGCTGCAACATTAGAAGAATTTGTCAGCATCAGGAATACCCCGTCTGCCTCACCCAGAGAAGATATTTTCTGGGCTTGAAGACTTAAGCTGGCAAGGATCCACCATGCTTTACCCTCCTGATCTCCTTAAGGTTTCATGGCTATAGGGGCAAAGTGACTTACAGCTCTCCTAGAGCTTTTAAGTATTTTTTATCCATATAAAATTCAAAGTGCTGAAGTGCTAAATTGGCTGAGCTCTAAGCCAGTTTACCTCTGCAAATAAAATAGTTTAAGCAGTTGAACATAGTCAGAAGTCACTGCTGAGGATGAAGTGATGCTGCTGCAGCCAGTAGATTTTTCTGTGCTTTGGGCTCTTTTTCCCTAGCTGTGTCCTGTAATCCCACAAAACTGTGAAAACACTGCAGTTTTAGTTGCAGAAGCACAAGTTCGCCTGTGGGAAAACTGTTGTGCTTTTATTTTGTTTTAGAGGGCTCTTCCCTAAATATCTGTCATCTATACATGAATGTTGGTATCTGTTTTCCTTTTGAGTCAGGGCTAAGCCCCCCACAATTTGCTTGTGGAAGGAGTCAAAACGATGAACTTGTGATTTGAGACCAATTTCTTTTAGGGACATGGAGCTATGGAATGAATTCTTCCTCTTCCTCTCAGTCATGTCAATATTCACTGGAAAAACGCATCAATTTCCAGACGGCTGTTTGGTAGCTGGCAGTGCAGTAAGGGGTAGAAGGACACTGTAAGTTGCAGAAGGAATATTCAGTGAGATATCTGAAAAAAACAGCTGTATTATTTCCAAGCTTATCACATATCGCTCTCACAATCCATATGAATAAATGTTGTGCATATGGAAGTTAGCTAACAATTTTTGTGGTATACATAGGGCAGAAAAGTCACTCTGTGTGGCTAAACCTGCAATGCAGCTCCAAGAGAAACAGAAGTGAGAATTTTTATTTTTAGTTAGGAAGGAAACAGGTCAGATTCTGAATGCACACAGGGTAAAAATCTACTTAAGAATAAGGAAATATTGGTTTTGTATGGCTAGTTTTCTGACCATGCTCATAAATCATTCAAATCTTTCTTCATGTGAAAAGCCATCAAGTGTCTAGGAAAAAAAAAGATATGAAAATAAGTGATAAAGTCTTGTTTCTAAACATGCAAGGACATGTCCTGAACTGCTACTTAAGGTGTTATCTGATGAATTATGAAACAGGAAGGATCTTGCGCAACTTTTAGGCATAAAAATGTGCATTGTATGACTGGAATTACTCTCTGGCATTATTGTATTCCTTAGTTCTCACATTCAGAATCAGTATTGAATAATTGTGAGTCTGAGATATAAACTATGAAATTCCCTTCCCCCTCAGTGATGGGTTGGTATGGATATCTGGAACTGTAAGGGAAAAAAACATTTGTGAGTCCTTATATTTTCTTCTTCCCTATGACTGCTGGCATCTGTGTGTTATCTCAAAGTGGTCTATCTCAATAGGACTGGTCCATATATCTGCTACTGCTGCAGCAGACTGAGTCACCATGATGGAATATAATTGCTCCTGCACACCTCAATATAAAGGTTTAAATGGGCTATTCCTCCTTTCAAATGCTGCAGACTGTGGTCTTGGACTTTGAACTGATTTATCTCTGTGCCATGAGTGAGGCATCAGTTGTATTTTGGGAGTTCTTCCCTCTGTGGTAGACTGGGTTGTGGTGGCTTTTGCTTTTCTTCTCAGCAGCCGTAAGTCTTGCAGAGTAGTTAGGAGAAGTCACAACTTCCTAGGAAACAGTTAAAAACAGCTTCTTGATAGTGTCTCGCTCTCTAGTAAGCTGTTTTGGTGAGTGGAAAAGGGCGAAGATCTGTTTGTTTTAAATCAGAAGGAAGATTTCCACATAAGAAAATAACTCCTGCAAACATTTTTCTAAAGTGTTGCTTTACTTATGTCTAGTTGCAGCATATTCCTGGAGTATGGTGCTGGAGATGAAGCAATGGATTTCATGAATTGGTTCCACTTGGCTCTGAGATACAAATATATCTGAATTTTTGCAGAGATTCGGAATGCAGGTCTAGGACTACAGAAAAACCCCAGAGACTTATCTCCACTATACTTGGGAAATTTCCTGTGTACATGGGAATTCTGCAGTTCTAAAAGTGTCATATTTAATCATTTCCATACTCTGTCTGTTAAAGTATTCACTTGTTTAAGGCAAGATAACTTTAAAGGACAAGCTGAAGGTTTGGGATAGTGCTACTGACAGCTGTGCCATTATCCGATTTTGGGATCTTAAGTAAGATATATCATGGTCCATCTCATTTATTCTCCATTCCTTTGCTCAAAATGTGCTTGACAGATGCTGATTAGTAATCATAATAATACTTCCATCTCATTTCAAACATAGGTGCTATTCTCAACTCAATACAATACCAGCAAAAAGATTAAAGCAAAATGAAGGAATGACTGATAAAGCACAGCTTTTAAAATAAACATACAATATTGGATATTTTTCTAAAAAACATGGTGCAAAATAAACAGACTACCTTCCTATTAAGAAATACAGGTGCTCTATTTATTGTCCTTATTTATTTCTAACTAATTCAAACTTATCTAATGCTTACATCATGAGTTTTTGATTAATAAATGAAGAATCCTTGACACTTTACTAAGAAAATAATGCTTTTCACTGGAAAAAGAGAGACAAATGCCAATTCATTAAAAAAAAAAAAACTTCATGAAAATTGTAAGGCTATAGGTCTGTAAGGCTCTATTTGTATTGTATGAGTGCTTTTGATCTAACTGAATTTTAAGAAATGCTTAATTTTTTAATATAATACTTAAATGTCAGTAAATAACACTTCCTGAACCATCAATCTGAATGTATTACTTTCAAGTGTGGTTCTTAAGTGTAGCTTTGAAATTCCTGTTTTCTTTTAAAGTTTTAGACTGCAAATATTTATTTGCAGCTAGATCATGCTAGAGAATGCTTTTCAATGCATGTTTTTCATTGAGGTGTGATATTTTTGAAAATAAAATTGTAAATATTCCCAAATATAAGATATTTCTGGTTTGTAATTCTTAGCTGTCTAGCCAAAAGAAAGGAAGAAAAAAAAGTTTTATTAATGCCATTCTTCACAGAACAAAATTATGTTTTGTGTAGTCTTTCTTCTGATACTGCTAGCTCAACCTTTGTTAGTTCTTCTATCAGCTTTGAAGGACTCCTGCTGTTAACTGTTGCAACATTATCTGTAAACATTAAGAAAACTTAGCTTCCGTGAATACAGGGATCCTTCTTTTCATATGCTGCCCTTCTCCTTGCAGTAAACCCCGCCTTGAATGGAAATACCTTTGCTTTCCTGCAATTCATCTAGTCTCTCCACTGTGTCCCATATCTCTCCATAGCTTCTCATTGTGCATTGCTGGTCTCTAATTACCAGCCCAGCATGGATGGGATGTGCACCCATGCTGTTCAGGTAGTCAGTGTGTGTTTGCTGTCTGAGTCACCACTAGACCTAGCAGATAACTGTGAATTTGGGCTGCAGGGTTTCTGCTAGGGGCATCACTAATTTGTTTTCCCTGCTCAGCCCTTTGTGCTTATGACTGTATTTTCTTTGAGACTTTACTCCTCTGTCAAATTGCATTGGAATTGGCTAACAACCTCAGCAGCCATAGGGAAGAGTGTGTCACCAAGACACTGACAGCCTAAAAATCAGGTGGATGCTGGTTTCACTTTCTTGGGAAGCTAAACTAAAAGCATGCAATGATATTTAGGACAATTCCATTCAGCACTTGATCGACTGTTTTTTCTTATCTCAAGCATGACAATATTGCGAAGCCTTGAATAGCCAAGAAACCAAGCCTGAAATAAGACTTTTCATTTTCTTTTCCCATTCTGTACTGGTAGAAAGGAAACATCAGTATTCACGTCCCAGCTGAGCAGGCTACACACTAAGGTCCCCTACAGTGGGTAAATTATAGCTATGATACAATATATGACTGATGCACTGCACCAGATGGCCTGGCCAAGGATACTGGGAAAGGAAAAGACAAGAAGAGAAAGCATTAATACAGGGCAAAGTACAGAATGAAGTAAATATATAGTAACACTGCCTGCATACCAAATAATTTTCTAATAAGAATGCAAAGTACTGTACAGCAGATTTGGCCTGGTAACATTCTAAGGCTCTCTCCCCATTTTCCTATTACTTTCCATTCTGTGGAGACTCCAACACTTGCCAAGGGAAATTTCTCCCCAAAACCATCAGTCTTTGCTAGCTTTCTGTCAGGCCATTGCTATTTAAGGAAAGAATGCCACAAGATCTCCAGGGACACCTAACTGCTGTGGTACTTCCATGTAAGCTTACTTATTCTCAGAGCAATCTAGTAAACCCCAGGGGTGTTAGTTACTCCTGACAGAAAGGAACATATAGTGGCTGTTGCTCAGTCATCCAGTGAGCTCTGCTGTCCTGGAGAAAAATCACAATGGCCCTGGTCAAAGACATACAAAATTGTTAGCTGCTTACTAGCAATTACTATAATTAATTTAATTAAATATAGCACAGGGCAGAGCACTTCTTCACATTAACCCAATGTATGTAGCTGCTGAGAAGAAAATTCAGAGAAAGCTATGCGCTTATATGATTGCTGTACTCTCTTTGCTTGTAGGACCCAATTGCTGGTGTCCCAAATACAAACAAGGGACTCTTCTGTGAACACAAACCGACCTTATTTTGTAGTTTGAAGGCCTTAATAATGGAATAGTTATTCCATCAAATCGCAGTTTTTTATTTACAATTATAAAATTATTCTCTGAGACACATATTTTCTGTGCTTTAGCTGCTAATTGTTCACAAACTTCCTTTAATTACAGTGGTTGTACACATAAACATGGGGACATTTGAACAGTTGAACAGTTTGGCTTTTGAAAACTGGTCATGTGTACTGTGCCTTTGAATAGGAAGATTAAAACTTGGAAATGTCCTGCTATCATTCTGACATTTAGCTTTCCTAACATTTGCTAACATTTCACCTCTGTTCTAGTACTCATTCACTACCCATGAATAATCCAGGAGATGGAAATGTTCCTTTGCCCTCTCACTGAGCAAGCCTCACAGTTCCCATTCACTGTATTTTGCTTTGGCAGTCTAGACTGTAGCCGTCTGTAACACACTAGAGTTTTTCAAAACAGATGTCTAAAAGTTGCTTGTCTTTTGAGACTGAGTAGCAAGAGAGGCTAGGCCACTGCTGGAGATCTGAAGCATAACCTGGAGACTTGAGGAGGCCACGTTTTCTTGTGAAAGTAACAGCTCTCGAGACTATTGAGACTATTTGATCTGTTGCCTCCCAGGTCTTAAATCCAATGTATTTCATCTGTTGTATTTTGTTTGTTGTTATTTCCAGCCTGTTATAGCAGCTGATCTCCCCCAGTGCTCTGTTTTTATCTGGTAACTGAAAGAAACATCATCTCATTTTCCTAACAGAACAAAAACATTGGCAAATTATTTGTGGTAGTTTTCTATGCTGTTTTCTCCTTTCAAGTCTCTCTCCTTAAAAGAAGGAAAAATCATACTTATGCCTCCAAACTGTCTATTCAGGCTGTATAAAAGTATATAGATGCATATGAGGAAGAATTTTTACACAGTAAACCATTTGTGAAAACCCGAATAGTTGAAACTGAAAAACACTGTAAAGCACTCTTTCTACTAGCTGTATCTTTACCTGCTTTATATATTTTCCTGACTGAATAATCTAGAAGTTTCATTTCCGGCTATCCAAAGAACAATTAGATACTAGTCTGCCATAGCCATCTATGTATATATAACTAGATGTTATATGGATTTTGTAAACTAATATGGAGTTTATGTGGGAAGGTAGTCTGTAGCGCTGGGAATTGACAGGAAGAGTTAGAAATACCTCTTTGAACAGCTGAACAGCACTGGGCCCAGTACTGACCCCTGGGAGACATCATTGGCCACAGGCCTCCAACTAGACTTGGCACCATTTACCACAACCCTCTGAGCTCTGCCTTCCAGCCAGTTCTCAATTGACCTCACTGTCCAAACTCTTAAGATACATAGAGAAAAAATGAATGTTGTAAAACCAGAAACTAGTACAGTAGCCTTTTCTTCTCTGGTGAGAACTGAAAGTTCAAACCTATGAACAACAGCCAAAGATCACAATGATTGTAGATTATTACTGTAACTTTATGTTGAGATGTCTTTTTTTTGGCTTTAATTTAAAAAACAAAACAAACTACAAGTTACTTCTCTGTTTTCCAGAGTACCTTCCAGCTAAAATAACCCCTGATTATGAACAATCCAGACATAAGTTAAAAAAAAAAATTCTCTCAGATTTCCTTCTCAGATTACTCCTTCAGGCAGTAATAAATACAACCAGAATTCCAAATTCTTCCAGCTACAATCCGCACTCAGTGTCTCAGAAACGCCTAAAAGTGCAACTGTGGAACATGTCAGGGCAGGTCTACTAAACCCAAATGTGTGGACATGTAGCATGAGTCTAAGGGTTGGGAGTTTAGTAGATCAAATATGTATATGTAGTGAATATGACATGAGCAGACAGCAAAAGCCAGTTGTGCAATGAAAGAACATTTGCATAGCAAATGCATAACAGATATAATGAATGACATTGAATTTACTGCACATAAACTATACAGATATCTGTTTGTGAGATAAACTCCTCAAATTCAGAAAAGGTTAGATTTACTTTCCACTTTGAGATTAACTGTACAAATGACAGCAGGAAATAATTTACGGCTTATAGTTTGGGCATTGATGCAGAAATACCATTCTTCTATTCAATATCTGTGTACAATTGGACATATGTTTGCTACAATTGTCCAACTAAATGCAAATCTCTTTTCTTTTGCAAACACATTGACTTACATTAAGGAAGCACATCTTTGTGATTGGCTTATCTTAATGACCTGTTTCCCTTCTCAAATACGATACAATTCTCATCCCAAGCTTGATTTAAACTGTGTACATTGTCTAAAGTACGTTATGTGGTATTTTATTTCCTTTCATTTGCATTTCTAATAAGACTTATTTAGATTAAATCTGGATGGATATGTTGTGAAGATCTGCATGTAGACTTGTTGTACTGGGCTCCTGTTAGAGAACTACGGAGAAAAATTCTAAATAGATCAGATGACTTGTACTTGAACACACATTTATCTTTACTGAGTATAAAGAGAACCCATCTAAGTGGGAAGTGTTCTTGTGAGATACATTCTTTGAAGATATTTGCAATTTGGAGAGATGACACTTGGCCATTTAGTCCATGATCACTTCAAAAACAATTTCTGCTTATGTGATCATCTTCATTTAGATATCAGAATGTATGTAAATAGAATCAAAAATTTCAGATTCTGAATCATCAGATAATAATTCAGTGTTTTCATTTTGTGAAAGTGAAGAAAATTCATTGACTTTCTATTCAAGTATCTCATTTTTAAGCTATTTTAAAGATCCTGACAATCAGAAGTCAAGGCCTCATTCTTGCGCTAGTATGTTCTGCGCTAGTAGAAAGTAAGTGCAGAAAGAACTTGGCAAAGATTTTCTGTGATTAGGTAGTAAGATCACAGACACAACTTGTAGATAGAATAGAAATGTTTCCGTCAATATCAGTTGGATCAGTCAGAATTTGAGATTTCTGAAGTAACTGAGCCTATATCTTCCCTCTTACCACAAGAAAAAATGTCTCATTTTCAGTTCCATTACAGTTCCTTAACATTTTGGGAAATGTTAAGATGGGACATACAGCTATGAAGGACTGTTTTTGGAGTCAAGAAAACCTGCTACAAATGAAGAGGACTTTATAAAAAGGTAAGGAGGAATAGAAGAAAGACTTTTTAAAATAATTTATGCTTCAAAGGGGTCAGAAGCTTTGAAACCTCGTGCTACTGATTTTCTTATTGTCATTCTATTATTTTTTTCTTTTCCTACATTCATTTTCTCTTTTCTTTCTTTCTTTCTTTCTTTCTCGTTCTCTCTCTCTTTTTCCTCCTTCCTTCCTTCCTTCCTTCCTTCTTTCCTTCCTTCCTTCCTTCTTTCCTTCCTTCCTTCCTTCTTTCCTTCCTTCCTTCCTTCTTTCCTTCCTTCCTTCCTTCTTTCCTTCCTTCCTTCCTTCTTTCCTTCCTTCCTTCCTTCTTTCCTTCCTTCCTTCCTTCTTTCCTTCCTTCCTTCCTTCTTTCCTTCCTTCCTTCCTTCTTTCCTTCCTTCCTTCCTTCTTTCCTTCCTTCCTTCCTTCTTTCCTTCCTTCCTTCCTTCTTTCCTTCCTTCCTTCCTTCTTTCCTTCCTTCCTTCCTTCTTTCCTTCCTTCCCTCCTTCCTTCCTTCCTTCCTTCCTGAAATACTTGTTGAAATACTTCCTTTTGTTACGGCAATTACATTATCTAAGCATTACATTATCTAAGTAGAAATTGTAGCTTGCTGTTTAGTTAGCCAGTAATTACTTATGTTTCGTTTTCACTTTTGAGACCATCTGAGGACACCAGATGGCTTAAAATTATTCTCTATTATGCTTATTTAAATAGAGCAAAGAAAAGAAGCCTATAGGAAGAGCCAGTTGTTTCTTTTTATTTTAAAAAGTGACACTTGGGATATAGTGACCCTTTTTCTATTTTAAATTCCATGCCTCCTCTTTTGATATTTTATCACTTCAGTATAACTCCCTTTAGACCCACATAGTTTTCCAAATATTTCAGTCTCTAGACTGAGCAGTAAGCATTCCTCTCACTGCAAATTCTCATTGCTCTTTTGCTAGTAATCTAGATATCCAATAGCATTATTTCACTTTTAATTTAGGTGAAGTGCAAAAAGACAATAAACCATGTGCTGATAGTTTGAGCAATCATTTGTCATCCATGGAGCAATTATGCTGAGAAAGAGTTGACAGAATGGGCCACTTTCTACTAATAGCAGCAACATTATGCTTTAAAGCAGAGACACTATCCACAACCAAGCCCAGCTAATGGGTATGTGTCAAAAATGATGTTTCTGAAGCAAAATCTCAGGTACTTAAGATATCTTATTTCCTCCCTCAGACATTTGCTTAAGGTGATGAATGAGAACCTGTCACTCTTCTCTATAATTATTGTCTGAAACAATATTTGTTGATAGCTGAAAATCCTTCTTAATATTGATTACCTGAAAAAGTCAAAGTATTTCTTGGCACTTTATTAATCTTTTTAAATAAAAATAGTGAAGGAAAAACTTGAAAGGAAGGAAAGAGAAGACTCAGTGGAATTAAAAGGATGCAAAATGAAAAGACAGTGGAAATATCTCAAAAGGAAATAGCTGTTCAGAATAAAAAGCAAAGATGCTATGTTATGTTTGATTTTTATATATATATGTATTTGTGTATAAAGCTTATAAGCTTACACAAGCTTATGATATGTAAGCTTTATGAGGAGTAAGAAAGAAAGACAAGAGAAATGAAAACAAATCACTAGGAATAATCAAGGAAAGGTCATGTTTTTGTCTGGTTAAGAATGTGTATATCTCATATAGTGAGGTGCATACAAAAGACAAAAAATGTTAGTCAGCTGGTGCATGCCATTGAACTTTACAGAAATTCTGAACTGTTTAAAGTGCCATAGCTGTTACAGTTAAAATGAAAATTTCAATCAACAGTAGCATTTTATACCCAACTGTATGGAAGTCTTGGTTATGTTGTTGTTTCTTTGGACCTGACATTGAGCTTTGTGCCAGGGCCTTATTTACTTTTGTTGTTGTTTCTCTGCTCTCTGTCCTGTTCTCAATCTATCTTCTTCATCCTTCTTCATCCTTCTTTAGCTTATCTGCAGGCACCAGTGCTTAGTCTGTGGTCTGACATCATCAGTTAACTTGGCCATCAAAGTGGTGAAGGCTGTGTTATCTGCATTTTCATATCCTCTGCTGGTTGTGACATACTACAAGATCTCTAATATGGGAGTGGTTTCATGCTACTTAAGAGACATAAACTATTTTAGAGCATATTCCTGGTTCCCGGTAATATGTCTAGTAGTCATGAGCAAAGAAATTCGGCAGTGATAAGGTAGTAAGCTATGTTAGCTGTTACAGAAACATATCACACAAAGTATTGCTAAAATAAGTTCCATTAACATAAGTTCTGGCCTGAATGATTTGGCTCAGAAAGTCTATTTTCAGATGCCAGACAAGTACTTTCCTTGCTTCTGGATACCTCTGTATGACTTGTTCAGTAGATGTTTGTATGTAATGTGGGAGTTGTCTAAAAGTGATGTGAAATGTTTCTATACTTTCATTTTATCTTTAAGATTATTACATAAATCTGGTGTAGGAAAGAAAATGTATGTGCATTTGTTATATTTCTACCATTTTAAATTATAGTGATAAATGAACTGTAAGGCATAGGGAAATTTGAAATAATTTTAAAAATCCATTCCTCCATGCCTGGAGCTTGGTTTTGCTGCTCTAATTTGTGTCAAAGGATTAGCTTGAAACAAAGAAGCCCAAGGATTAATAATGAAGTGCTTTTGAGCTCACCATAAAGAATCCTCTTTGGATATCCTCTCCCCCATGCAAAATAGTCTGAATCTGTAGTCCCAGATCTCACTCAGGTAAGTATTTAGATCCTCTTTGAGTTGAGACTTACATCCGTCCTCCAGAGAAATTCCATTTCTGGTGTACAGTTCTCTTATCCCTTTATAGTTATCAAAACTGCAAAAAGAAACAAAAACCAGAGCCAACTCTCCTTCCCTTCCCACTCCTGCACCGCAGTGCGACTCCTCTCTTTAAACTCTATTCAAAATTTTGAAAGTAGAATTTTCCATGAAAGTTTTCCTTGGGGAAAAGAAAAAAAAAGGATTACTATCTATTTCAGGTTCTTATTAAAAAAAAATCTTTTTTTTTTTTATTTTTTTTTTATTGAGGTGGCCATTTAGTTGTGTATAAGCAAGTATTTTTTTTTTTTAACTGAAATTCCTGAAGGACTGTATGACATATTTTAGACTTCAGGAAATAATTCAATTCAATATAAAACTCTATATCATGCCTTTTATGGAACCTAAATGCAATGCCTCCCGTATCACACTATTTGCTAGATAACAGGATGAGAATGATTATAAGAGCTCTGGTAAACATAACAGAAATAATGAGGTGGAGGAAAGGACATAAGGGTATGGCAGCATGGCTTTTTTCTGCACAGTTTTTCTGTTTCTCATTCAAAGACCTGCAGTTTGAGTTGCTCTTTTATCCTTTAATACCTTGAGAATCTCAGATGGCACTGTGATCCAAGATGATGCCATCTTATATTTGTGTCAGGCTAGGTACTTACGAAGAGTCTTCTCAAAAAATATTTTTACCATTGCAATTATCTAAGCACCCTTATCAAATCAGAATACAGCCATCTGCTCTACACTGGGCTAACCTTCAAGCCCATGAAGATGCTTCACTCATAGAAATCACAGCTGCTCATTTACTTAACTGTATTAGATATAAAATATTATCCTCTCAGTTCTTTCCCAGATGAATGAGTTTCATATTGTTTTCTGGATAAATTTCAAGATGTTCACTTCAACCCGTGAAAAGCTGTATTGGTATTAAACACCTAAAAGAGTCACTGATGAGATTAAAATATAAAAGCAATAACGGTCCCAGTTTAAGCACCATGTGGTTGTTGCAGATTTTTATAACTGTAAAATCCCTTTTTGCTCAGCTCAACCTTTATATAAACATTTGACAGAACTAAGAATTTATTGAAGGGTGTAATGAAATGTTCAAATTTTTAAAGGCTTGTGCCTTAGAGGGAGCTAATTAAATGAGTATTTATGCTTGGGGATATTTGATTTTATATATTTTTGGGGGATGAATGATCTGCTCATAAGCAGTGTGATACCTGTTCATAAACATCAATTTAGGGCACTCTTAAAAATAAGGTAACTGTAAATAAATTGAAAAATCCTGAAGCAACACATTTTTCAAATAAATTTCATAAACTAAAAATGAAATCCTTAACCACCAACAGTTTCAAATTATTCTATATAAATTAAAAACAGTAGGCAATATTTGTCTTGAGAGTAGACTAATGAAGAAAATGTATCTGTCCACAAGGAATGCTTGCTTTGACTGCCAGTGTCAGACAGTAATGCACCTCAGTTTTTGACCATCCTCTCGTGTTCAACACACGGCTTGTTAGCTGTACCAGCCAGGTGCCGGGGCAGAGAGGATCACTGTAGAAGCAGAATTTCCTTTTTACCAAAGCATAAGTGTGCAGGCCTGCAAAGGACTATCTGATATAGTCTACATAGTCTATACAGAGTATATAGACAGCCTATATAGTCTATAGGCCATCTATCTGATATATATAGTAATCTGACAGTTCAACATCATCTTAGGTTTCTTAACTGCATGAGTTAATTGGTTGAAAAAGAATGTACAGTTCTGCGCCCTGCCGTGGCACACATAATGTTAATGTAGCCAGAGTAGTGAGGAAAAATAGGAGCAAGTCATATCCTCCCCACTTGACTAGAAACCAATCCGGTTTAGTCTCCTTTCATGTGATGAAGATCTGCATGGTCAGGGGAACAGAGTGTCTTTCTCTGTACATTTGTTCCAATTAGGATTCATTGCTCTGGAAGAGGAGTGACCTAAATTGTATAAACAGTAATTTATTCTCCATTATCATTTCCAACTTCAGAGTTTTCTGCTTATAGTAGATATTGCTTCAACTGTACCTTCAGTGAATTTCAGCCTGCTCCTGCCATCCAAATTTAATGCCATCTAGTTATCCTTGCAGAATGCCCCTATCCTCTTCTGTACAGACAAAATCTCTTAACGCTGTGTTCCCAGCAAACTGCTAGCGCACTCCCACTTTCTTGTGCTGAGATCACTAATGGAAATACACAACCATTTTAACAGCAGATTGTTCAGGACTGTGAACCCTTCTCTAACACCAATAGATTCCTTTCAGTACAACCCATTCTTTTCTCCTGACCAGGCAATTTTATGTACTTGTTATAAAGCTTGTATTAACCCCCATCTTTTCCAGTTGAACTGTTTCTCACATGTCATCATGTCAGGTGCTTTGTTAAAGCATAGATAGATGAGATCTACTGCATATCTCTGCTCTAAAAAAATCAGTTATCAGAGAAAGCTGACAGGTTAATCTGGCAAGAACTGTCTTTGAAAGTCTAATAATCTGAATTCTATCTGTGATTTACGTCCTCATCTTTAATTTATTCTCATATCACTTGTCATCTCCTGCTTCTCTAGCTTTGACAGAATTTCTAGTTTTTCAGTTTACAAAGCTGAGTTTGTTCATTCTCTGTCTCTTTCTCTCCCCTTATTTTCTGCCCAGCTCTGAAGTGCCAAGGTCAGAGATAAAGTCTGGCTTTGAACTTTTGACAATAGGCTATTACAAAGGTGACTGTAATCACTGTCTATGTAAGGAAAGGAGAACTCTGCAAATGTAACAGCATCACCTGAGACAGAAGTTCATCCTACTTTATCTAGTGATAAACTGCAATTGCTTCAGTTGCCACACTTGTTGTCTGCACTTTGTTGGGTATGTCGATCTTTGTGCAAGCACCTAATCTTGAGCAGGGAGCTCTAATCCACTGCCTCGGGCATGTTGTGTGCACTGCAGGGCTGGTGGAGGCGTGGAGAGAGGGTGCCCAGACACACTGAATCTGGAAGGGGACCCAAGCGGCATATTGAGCCGCTGTCTGTGAGGTCTGGGCTCCCTGGCCTTATCTTAAACAGAGGATTGGGGCATTTTTAAAAATAATACTCCACTCTTTTTGAAAAGTTTAGGATGGGAAAGTCTCCAGTGAGATATGTCCAGATGAGTCACTTTAGGAAAACATACTACTTTTTGAGTTTGGTTGTTACCCTAGGGCCCATTCGTGCTCCCTTTGAAGTCAACAGGAGTTTTCTCCTTCATACTGCAATGGAAGAAAAAGGCCTGAGCAGTAGATATGTGCCACGAGGCTGGAGGCAAAATCTGAGCCCCTGAGCATCCTTCCTCGTGGAATTGGATTTGGCAGGCATCTTGAGAGATCAGGATCTGCCATATGAAATAGTAACAGTTTCTGTGCATGATAGGCTATTTCATTATGGTTGTTGCATTTCTAAACAACTACCAGGAGAAAAAAAGCTAATTATAAAACATCATGTGATGCAGACCTACTCTCCTGTATAAAAACCTACTCTTAATGTAGCTGCTCTCAGTTTACATCCATGTAAGGGAGAACAGCATCAGTCATGAAAAACATCCATCACAGAAAATATTGATGGACTGCCTGCTGTCTCACTGGGATATGAGAATAGTGCTTTTTAACTTCAATCCCAAGCAACGAAATCCTAGAAACAAGGTCCAAATTATTTCCGTCAAAGGAAACTGAAATAAGAAATAAAAGAATCCATCACATGTTGGAAAACAAACAAACAAACAAAAAGAAAACAAACAAACAAAACATAAAAAGGTGCTACTAATGTTCAGGCTCCTGGCCAAAAATTAAACGAGACTATAAAGCTACACAGTAATGTACAGTCTTTAACATTGCCTCTTGCTGAAAGCAAAGAACAAAATAATCTCCAGTGAGATTTTTAGCTAACGTTATTCTTAGTAGTAAAAATAAATCTGTTTCAAACAGCAGCAACGATTGTAACCATTATTTGTATCTTAAACCAGGGCATTAAATGCAGACATAAATGTCCATAAACAAGACATACTGAGAGAGCATAAAAGTTGTGATTCCCCGTACACATTCACAGTGATTTTAGAAATGTATCACTCCACTGAAGTTGTCAATATTTTTGTTCCTTATTTTTTCACATGCCAAAGGCCTGACATTGCTCAGAATCCTAGATTTACCTGTTTCTATTGCTTTATTCAAGCAATAGCAGAAAGGTGAGTGGCAAACAGGCAGCTTACTGGAAAATAAAGCTGTGTGGTGAGTCTGGGTAATTCCTGCTGTTTTGACAACCAAATGTTGGCTAAAATAGATTTACAAAAGTACAAAAATTAAGGAGAAGAAGGAGAGACATGAAATGTGGATTGTTTACAATATTAAGTTTCCACGCACTTTATATGACAAAGAAAATAGCCAGTTATGTACTTATCTTTTGAAGATCTTGTTATACTGTCTCAAAATTGGTAAGAGAGTGAAGTACTCTTGCATACTCTGAAAGAAAATGGCACATTCTGGATCCAGCAGAAAAACACCAGTATTGTTATTAGCCAAACATGAAGAGGAATGAAGAATGATGGGGTGAGTAACTAAGCATCCTCAGCTGGCAAAAACCTAGACTCTATTAACCAAAGCAGGTAAGGATTTAGCGGATGTTGCAGATTTTTACACAAACAGAAAACCTACCATGGCACTATTAGCATAACATATTTGCTCTGGCAGTCAAACAAATCATAACTATAAAGGCAACATGAATTTTTTAGGCAAGCTTGAATTTTTTTTTAAAAAACACATCCACTCAAACATGTGCAATGTGATGTTCTTTAGCTATGTTTAAAATTGGAGTCATAAATTGCTGTGCACGTATTAACTGGCTTAAGAATCCTAGGTACTGTTTTCTTAGCACATATGCTAAGCATTTGCTTTTGACCAGCTCTAAGGGGGCCACAGTGATTCTTCGTACTTTATGCTGAGTGTTCCAATTGCTTCTATACATGTGCATTATTCTGCTTTAGCTATGCTGCATTTAATCTGCTGCAATGTTGCTCAGTTGCTTTGCCCAGTGAGTCTTTCTCTACGTTATTTTTCCCAGCCATCTTGTCTTGAATAACCTAAGCCACTTCATGCCCACTGTGAACTTTTCCATTCTCTCTGCATGTCAGCACTACAAGAAGTAAAACCTAGCCTTAGAACTACGTTGTGTGTATGCACTTTGAAGCAGCTGATCTTCAGATTGAGGGTTCTGCTTGTAACCTGGCAAAAATGTTTTCTTCTACGTGTAGGCATCTCAGGGCTTCACCCGAAATGGTGAAAAGAGACAGGATTAACTGTTGAACCTGATAAGATTTGTTACTGTAAGTGAAAGAGAACAAGAAGTAAAGGCAAGATGTTGATGAATCCCAGATAAAGCTCTAGAACAACAAATTCATTTAAAAACTGCACTGCCTTTCCATCATTAGCTTTGAATCCTCTCTACAGCAGTTCTGAACTGTGTTAATAACTAACATGTTTAATTTTCTGAGAGTTTCTACATTAGTCATTTTATTCACCTTTTACAGATGACAAATTCAGAGAAAAGAAGAGGAAAGAATGGAATAGAAAGAGTTTGCAACTTGACCTAATGTGTGATTTCGCCATGATGGAAACCTCGTGTTTCCATTTTGTTGGGGTGGGATAAAGGGCTCCTAGTTACAAAGCAGGACATACCCTCTGGGGGGAGGTTGGGGCAGTGGCATGAGAAAATCTGCTGCTATTAGATTACCAAGGAAGGAGCTGATCATTACATGGCGATTTACATGTCAGGGAGCAAAACTAAGTCTAGAAGTGACTCCTTTAGGAATTTGGAGTATATAGGACTGCTGCATATCTTGGCAGAGGTGGCAGCAGATTATGGTTGCATGAGAAAACCTGCAGAATAACCTTCTTGGAAAGTATAGTCACATTTTTAGGTGTTTATTTTCAATGAGAGCTATTTGACCAAGTTCTTTAGGTCTCTAGTTTAATTTCTAGCCAATTAAATCCTTTTTGAAAAATAGATACACACCTAAATCATTTCTGAAGATGGAAATAGGGCTTTCCTGTAAGGCTCAGTTGGACATTATCTAAATATGATAAAAACACTTAAAATTATGGATATTCATATCTCTATTTCAATGTCCTGTTGCCAGAATGGACAACTATCTAGTGAGTTTATTTCTCATTTATTTTCTTGTTATATATTTCTGATTTCTTCTGGAGAAGAATCTAAATTCTTATTTTGCTTTTTGTCCTAAGAAAGGAGTAGCAGGTATTTTGTGGATGCTAAAGATTTCCCATTCTTTCTTGGATGTTACCTCTGATCACCTATCTGGAGCAGAGGGAAGAAGCAGCAATTTCAGGAGTCAACACAAAACTTCATTTGTGCTACTTCGCAGATCTGAGCTTCACAGATTTTGGTTCCTTGAACCAAACTTCCCTAGCATGCATATGTTGAAAGCTGTTGAAAGAATCACTGACTCAATCAGCTGCTTGTGTGCCCACTGGGATTTTCAGTAGACAAAATGCCCCTTGAAGCAGAGAATCCAGTTTATTTTTATCCAAAAGGAGTCCATTTTAGATGCACCAGACCTGTTCTGCCAATCAAGGAGTTCTAGGTATGTGGGGACAACTCAGGGTGACGTTGAAATACATACTAGTATAGTATTTTTTGCATCATGATTTCAATTCCAAATCTAATCAATATTACCTGTAACAGATAGGGTCTGTATGTTCACTGTGCTGTAAATTTTATCAGACACATACAAGTCACAGAAAAAAACAAAACAAAACAAAAAAAAACCACAAAAAAACTCTATTTTTCTTGTCCCTAAAATCAGTTTTTCCTTCATTTATAGCACTAGGAGAAAAAAAGTATATCCCAGCAGTATATAGTGTCACCTGAAAGTCTTAATCGTCTATGATGACTTCATTACCATACACATTGTTACCATCCATAACATTTATGCTACTGCTGTTGAAGTCAGATTGATAATGCTGAAAGGTTGTTACTATGGCTATGCTATTACAATGATGTAGATGTCAATATGAACTGGCAACATAAGACACGCATTTCTAACTGCATGTCATGTAAGTAATAGTTTCAGTAATAGAAAAAAAAATGCCACAATGAAACTGGCTTTATGATAAAATGCACAGTGTGTGTTTTTAATACCACAATTTCCAGTTTCTGTACAGTATATGTGCATTCTACTTAGCTCTACAAGTTCTTCTCTTTATATATGATAACACGTAGTCTGGAACCTCTCCATTTCTGCATCTTTTGTTCCCTGCTGAATACTTATCAGTAGCTGTTTGCTATTTTAAGATGATTCTTTTGAATTGCTGTTTTATTTAGAAAGCTTCCTGAATTTATAAAGAATATATTAACAACCATAAATTATCCCATTCAGGTGTCATTCTTATTGTGTTATCAACCATTTGAAGTTACTTCTTTGTGTACTGAAATGTCTCCTGTATTGCACATCACAATTCACACTTTGTATCTTGTCTTTAAGGCTTGAACTCACAAAGACCCTAAGCATATCTCTGACCTCTCTAATCCTTCCTGACTTTGAAATGTATTTCAAGATAACTTTAGAGGCTTATTAAAAGAGGAATGGAACATTGATCAGCATCTGCAGTGAAGCATGCCAAGGCCTGTCTTTTGCTTGTCCAGTTCTGCTCCCAACACAGAACATTTCCATAGAAATGAGGAAGAGCGAGAACACTTCAGCAATCATTAACTGCAAGTAGTATCCACTTATCCATAAGGAGTAGGGACCAGCATTTTGGACAATACCAAATCTGAAAGAAAGGCTGAGAGACAGACAGGAATCTATAGGACAGGACCTCTAAAATTTTTAAACTGATTTTTCTCACTAACAGATATGTTGATGATGTCTTGTATTTGCTGGTAGTAAGTACATGTCTCTGGTGTTAGTTTAGGCTCTTTTCCTCAGAATTTTTTATGTCAAAAATATTCTGCTTCAAGGTTGTCTTCAGTAGTGCCAAGCATCTGTTTGAAAATAAGCTGCCCCTAAGTAAAAAGGAAAATTTTTAGGCCTACATTGACTGTCACATTTTTTTTATTTACAATTTCACTTTAATTTCCAGAATATAGAATGCCATCTCTTTGGCAGTCTATTCTTCCTTTTATCCTAAATAAATCAGGGCCTGGCCTCCCAAACATGCCAAAGTAGAGCTAAAAGCATCATTTCATTTTCATCAGGCTTTCTAAAATTGTGAGGAGGGCTCTAAGCTAGGTTATTCTGGGATGGTGATCAAAGTCTGGAGAAAGTCATGCCAGCTCAGATGGCAGTGAGGAAATATCCAGGGGACAGCATGAAAGGGGATCTTCTCATAGAGCTCTTGAGATGGCAGCACAACTGAGAGCCCATCTCACGCATGCCCAAAGACATACAGTATGGGGAACAAGCAGGAAGAGTTAGAAGTCCATTAAGAATTAGAGGACCTCATGAAGATTGCAGAGGTGCAGTGGATGGGAGAGCACATGTGACTGTTGTGCTGTGATTGACAGCTAGAGGAAAGCCAGGCCAGGGAGATGAAGAGGAAATGTTGCCGTCTGTGCACAGGGATATCTGGGATATCTTAAATGCTTTTTTTTTTTTTTTTTTGAGTGAAGATCTTGGCTTTATGGGTTGTGGTTGGAGAGGAGGCCAGCAAAGGGGACTTTGTGGTGAGTGATTGCTGCAGATCGCCTGATGAGGTAGAGGAAGCACTGAAGACTTCTTTAGATAACGAGGGGATACCTCATGGTCCCAGTCCCTGACTCTCACAGGAGATGTAATGCCACTGAAGGAGAGGTGAGGCAAACTGTGAGCAATCCAGCAAATTTCTAGACTATGTTGAGGAAAGTATTTTGATGCAGGTGCTAGATAGTTGGCTAAAGACATGTTCACATACTCTTGTAGGTCTCATACTTGCAGTAAAGATAAACTCTTGGCAGATGTGAAGGCTGAAGTCAGCCTTGGGTAGAGAGACCATGATATGGTGGAGTTAAGATCTTGAGAGAAATAAGGAAGTTCAGTAGCAGAACAACAAACCTGGGCTTTAGGACAGGTAACTTGAGCTTGTGCAGGGAACAAGTAGAGAACTGATGGTGGGAAAGGGATCTCAGAATAGCTGGCTGATCTTCAAGATAATCCTCAGATGAAGCTCAGTATGACTGAGCTGAAGCATAAAAGTAAAATATGCTGAAAGTAGAAGGGTGATTCTACGTCTGCTACGTGGCAGACATTGGCCAGGTATGGAGGGATAGATTTATGAAAGATTTAAGGACAGCTGCCATTTAAATTAGCAAATGTAAAGAGCAACAAGAAGGGTTTCTATAAGTATATTAGGAGTAAAAAAAATGCTAAAGGAATTGTGGTACAATACTTAATGAAGCTGCAGACCCAGTGACCAAGAGCCAGTGATGCAGAAAAGGCTGAGTGAAGATCTTTTTACCTTGTTCTTTACTGACACACCTTACTCTCTAGTCTCAGGGTCCCTAAGCGTAGTGGCTGAGTATGGGAAAATGAAGTAGTATCCATGGCAGAGCAAAATTAAGTAACGGATTGCTTAAAACAATAGAACATATCTAATTCAATGAGACCAGATGGGAGACATCCAAGAGGAATTATAGTGAGATGGAGCCTGGCCCTTCTCAGGCATGCACTGTGAAAGAAAAAGAAGCAAGGGACACGATTTGCAGCATGAGAAATTAGGATTGGGTTATCAGGAAAAAAAAAAAAGAGTCTTTACAGTGGTGAACCTTAACATTGGGAGAGATGCCTGGACGGGTCATGGGGTCTCTGTTTTTTGAGAGACTCAAAACCTTACTGCTCATGACCTGAGCAACCTGCTCTGAGTTAGCCTTTTTATGAGCAGAACATTAGACTAGATGACCTTCAGAGGTCTCTTCCTGCCAACACTGGTCTGTGATTTCAATTCTCAGCTGGAACTGAGAAGGAAGCTAACTCGGTCTTCGTATTCCAGCACTTACTTTCTCTCTTCCCTCTCTCCATTTTTTTCCTGAAGTGTTTATGTCTTTTCTTATCTCTGTGTATTCAGAGTAACTGTTTATATATAAAGTCAGTTTGTCACATGCGATTAGGAGAACCATATTCATGTTATTTGTAATTAAGCGCAATTTGCACCCTCCCTCATACACTCAGAAGAGCTCTTCAGGTGGTTTAAAGGCCAGATTTGGAGAAATTTAAGATTTGGAGAATATTTGAACAATGAACAAATGAGCTCTTGTCAACAGTGGTACTGTCAATTTCAGTTGTTCCTTCAATGTTGCTTCAGTATCCATTTTGTCTGACTGCATATCCTTCCATTGATACTTTTGGGATTGCTCCAAGACTGTTGCCAGAGCAGCATGGTGCTGATCCAGGGCTGAAATATCCTGCCTTTCATACCATGAAGGAGTCAGTGGACAAGAAATAGAACCATCCTCCCCTGCCTTTTTTCTTCCCTTTTCCCCGCAAAAATCCCCAAATCAAAAAACAACCTACTTACTGTTTGTTGGAGAAAACCAAATTCAACTTATTCAGTGTACTTCAGGAACACTGAAATGTTCCTGTGAGAATGTGGGGTTCTTCCTGTCCTAGCCTGCGGGATGAGATGGCTCTCCGTGCCCAGGTCCAATCAGCAGTGAGGCTCGGCGCACACTCTCAATACACATATACACCTTCATGTGTAGCCCCACAGATGCATACATTCTGATTCCGTTGATTTACAGACACACCCATCTTCATAGATTCTTCATCCATCAGCACAGGTTTTACATTTTGGATGCCAGGCCCCTTAACTAGTCACTGTCTCTGACCAGTTTTTCAAGATGTTGATGTCCTTCTGCCACGTGACGACTCCAGCTTGAAGTTTGGTATTGGGTCCACATCCTTTCCCCCTTACGGATTCCACCTGTACGTAGGGTTAGACATACAGGCTTGCCAGCACCTGGCACGTCTTGTCCTACTTGCTGATGAGGTTGACTTTAAGTTTGCCAGCTGTTCAACAATATAGTATAGACTGTGGTAAGATCAGTTTTTGGCCAGACATGCGTACTGTCTGCCTGCCTATTTACATGTGACCATCCCCATTTATTCTTTGCTTTTCCCTTCATTTTCCCATGCTTGTTCCTCCCCAGTCCTGTCCTTTTCCTGCCTTTGTCTCTTTTCCTACTCATCCCATTAGAAGTGTTATAAAATCCCTAAAGTCTTTTGCTGCATCCCAAAACACTTCTGTGTCCTATAACAGGTTTCACAATAATTCTTTTAGTTGGTGTGTTTTACACTAGAGACAATAGTCTAATTTCCTGTGAACATTGTGGCGGATTCATTGTGTTCAGCTTGGATTCTTCCATTTGTTGTTCCACAGATCATCACTGGATCTTTAATTTGATTTGATTAGCTTTTAGTCAGGTAACCTAATAGTTAAGGAGAGGTTACCTTGATTTTTGCATGGCTAAATATTTAATATTAAGTGTTAATTGCAGTTTTGACCGCAATCAGGTGTTTTGTCTCTTATGTACCTATAGGCTTACATTGTCTTTTCTCCGGTGAATACATGAAAGTATCCTAAGTTTTGTACAATGTACAGGTTTTATACAAAATATATTCAGAAGAAGACACCAAAAAAGTGGGCTCTTCATACAGCCTGAAAATAGTAACTAAGTCCCTGAACAGATGGCTTTTGTGCATTTAACCTTTGTGGTCCCTTTTTAAACGTCTCTCGGCTCTGTATGAAGAATATATACATCAAACTATTGTCTTCTGCTAGGGATGAGAACACTCATCACCAAGCTCTTTTGTGATGCTCGTTCAGTTCTTTTCTACCTGTGGTCTACAGGTTATTTCTAAAGGTCCTCAAAAGGAAAGTAAGAACCGGCTGACATTTACCATTATAGTTTAATTCATTACCATAGTGACTGCACCTTCAATGGAAAAAAATTAGACTTATGCCAATGTAGCCCAAAGTCTTTACTACTACTTTAATTCCCAACTACTCAGAGCCAAGAAGTATGTACGCTTTCAAATATTCTTACCAAAAAGAAAAAAAATCATTCATAGGCAAAGAAACCCACTGCCTAGATTGATGGCTTAGCAAATTCAATGGAACTATCAAATCAGAGACAGCTTCCATTCTGTGGAAAATGCATGTTCTTTTGGAAATGCAAATGAAGGGAAATTCTTAAGTATTCTTAGTGAAAAAAATATTTGCAATAGAGAGAAAATAGAAATATGACAAAAATTAGAAATTTTTAGAGAAGCATCAGCTTGACTAACTCTCAAGACTGATAATTATCAAGAGGATAGTTATCACAAATGTTAACTTTGTAAGCTTCTAGTGAAAATATCATTTTCTATGAGTCAGTGAGTGCCAGACAATGAATCATGTTAGCCAAATGTACGCATATAGACATAAACTAACAGTGCCTTGGAATAAAACTGTAAAATGTTTTAGAATCTACTGACCACTTGTATTCCATGTAATTTCAGTCTTCACACAATGACACAGGTTAAAGAAACAACTAGCTTTGCAAAAATGAGGTGATGTCATTAGAGTAAGGCAAATCCTTTACTGATAATTTAAACAGGTCCAGGCTGAATTAAATGTTTCCAGAAGCCTGAGCAGCCTCAAATTGAAGAGTCTTTATGCACTTATTAAATAAAATGTGTCATCAAGGTTTCTCAGCTGTTAAACCTGACCCCTGATTACTCATTAAATATACAGAACTCTTACAACTTGCCTGCTGGAATTTTATGATGATTCATGAGGTCCATTAGTCTCCACATGGAGAGAACCAGTAGAAAGTGATACAATTTCAGTCTCTATGTGAAAATGAAATATAATTATATAGCAATAGCAAGATACTTTGGAATCTAACTACTGACATTTCCATGCTACGTTTTACTGGATTTGCCAGATTTTGGAAATTTCTGCTTTTCTTATACTGTATTAAAATTCACCTCAAAAAAGAAAAAAAGAAGCAATATTCAAGAATGTTTGATAGAGGTAGCAGAAAGTATAAAAAACCTAATAAAACAGGAAATAGTAAGTGAGCAGATGATAGATGAAAGAATGGTTTGACTTTGGTCACTGTCAGACACAAGTTATTGGGTTTATAGACCTAACTGAGCCCAGTATGGTTGTCCTTATGTTCCCATAAAAACACAGCAAGGCAGAGAACCGTAGCTCTAATAACACCACATGCTTATCCCCACGGGCAAAAGGCATCTGAAACTAAAAGACTCATTGGCTCTGTCCACAGTTTCTATTGTGGCTATTTCTAAAGACACCCACAAGACCAGACACAACTACCATGCATGCTCTATTATGGCTCCACTGAGGGCACAGGCAAGACTAGCAAGCTGCCAGGGCAGATATATAAGGCTGTCCACCAGCAGCCTCGGGCAGTGAAGACCTTGCACAGATGAGGCAGCTGGGAGGTAGCACCAGCAGGGCTTCTATCTGCTCCTGAGACTGCTTTTATTAGACTAGGGGGAAAGAGGAAGGTTCTGAACTGTGGAAGCTGCATAATTATTTTAACACTCTCCTGAGGAGCTGGTGGGAAGAGCAAGCTAGATTTATAACCGTATAAATCTAGAATGTCTTACTCAGCAATAATCTCTTGCCTTGGCAATTCTGAAAAGGAACATACTTTCCTAATTGTGGTTGGAAAAAAAAAAGGGGGGGGTTTAATTTTCTATTCTCACTCTAGGTCTATATACCAGAACAGTGCTAGAACAGATTTTGTATGCTCCAAGGCAGCCATGACATTTGACTAACTTTTACCAGCCATTTCTCAACACACATACAGCCACCTCCTTTGCCTTAGGAAAAGGCCACGGTATAGGAAGGAAAGGGCAATGTCCTTCTGCTGAGTCAGATCAATCATGTAGCTCATGTGACTCGTCACTCAACTAGTTGTTAAACATAGGGGGTTTGTCTGTATTGCATCCAGCTCACATCAGGTCCACAATTGGTGCTCAAGTGAACCTACGGTTGGCTGCATCAGGGTCTCTGGCCTTTCTACAGTAGTACTCATACATTGCTGTGGGTCTCAAACGCTGAAACAAGTAGCAAGTGTTTACAGATGTCAATGGCAAAATCTTTTATATGCCAGAGAGATCCCAGACAGAGGCGCTAGAAAAGCACATATAGGGCAAACTTCATGGAATGAAAAATAAAATTAACTAACAAATCCATGAATGCATATGTTGACTTCTTAACCAGAAAATATTACCCAATAAAAGGGTGGTCCTAGGAGGAAAGTAGGCTGGGTGAATGCATTATCATATGATTTCTCTACCCACTCCTGGACTCCAAGACTTTCTGGAAGTCGTATGAGACTTGCTAGATGTTTTGATTTGTTTTTATATGCCTTGTAAGCATAGATGTGATCAAGTATACTAGAGTACTTTTCCTTTTAGCTACATTCACATTTACATTAATTCCACATTGTATATGCTATTATGCTTGTCTACTCTAACATTACCGAACTTAGACTTGGGAAGTCTCTTAAATAGTTTGGTGTCAACACAGTCTGAATTCACTAGCATTTCACAGGGACATGCATGGTAAAATATCAGTGGTAAAATATCATTCTTGCTTCATTTAGCTATGGACTAATTGAGCATGTTAATGCATTACAGGTTCACATCTGCTTAGCAAAGCTATATGCTTTCTTATGTGTCTAAGGTCCTACACTAATGTCTGTCATTCAAACACACTTATCTGGCTATATTTCTCAGGTACTGCACTGCTTCTTGATTACCGAGCTGAAAGTTTCAATATAAATGCAAGTTGGTTATTGCTTGTTTGTTAATTGAATTTCCAAGAGACTTGCCCAGAATATCCCCCATCACAGGTGTCCTTTCCTTATAGGGTAAAGGGGCTGTAGACAACCTGCCCACTGCTTCTTTTTGGGGAAACAGCACAACTCCCTATCCCTAGGACTTTTCACTCCCTCGTTAAAGTCATTGCTTCTCTCAAAAGCAGAGGGGTTTTAGATAGCTAGTGATGGTGTTAACTGTGTGATCACAGTCCTGATCAGTTTGTCCTGAAACCCTGGGAATGAAGGGACAGCTGAGCTGGTCAGCAGCCATAGCCGTAGCAGGAACAGGGCTTCCAGGAACATCTGTTAATATGTTCATTAAAGTCAAGCCTAGTTTGGAGGTGAGAAACAGGACCTTTAAAGCACCAGTGGATAATCGGTCCGGCTGGTTGCTATACCGGAGGTTTGGCTGGGCTGTTGCTTGGCACCACCGGGGGCTCTGGGAGACACAGCAAGTGGGCTGATCCCTGCCAGGAGAGGCAGCCCAGCCTGGAAGCTCTTTGGCTCTTATCTGTGCCCATATTGCTGCTGCTGAGAGAGCTGGGCAGGAGCCAGCGCAGGGTGAGCACAAGTTGCATAGCTAATGGCCAGATGACCAGGTCTGGTGCTGGCTTTTCACTGCTTTGGATCCTCTGCCTCGCAGAGATGTGGTAAACTTTGGGCTCTTCTCCTCTAGCCCCTAGTCCTCTGACCCTCATTAAATGCTCAGGATAGTTATTACTGTTATTTTCCCTTTGTTCTTCTTTGAAATGAAGCAATTAAAATACATTTTCACTAATACCTCTCGTTTTGCTAAAACTCTTCCATTGATCACTTTCTGTCTGTGTTAAAAGACACCTTGACAGCCTGGAGGTCTGTACGGCTTTGCTTGTACCTTCTGCTCTATGGTTTCTGAGTTTCTCTTTGCCTTTTCAAAGTCCTTCCTTCCCCTGGTGATGGTCCCCATCTTCAGCATTCACTTCTTTTCTTTGACTTCCAGTTGCTGATAAGTTTGCGCACCATCATCATCACAGTTCAGCAGTGAAGATAAGAGTTCATCCTTTCTGGTGTGTATCTGAAGCACTGCTGAGTCAAGGCAGATGCCAGCAGGCTCTGCTGTACTCCTCATTCTGGCTTCAGAGGCATAGCCATGTCTGTGGTTTGGCTGTGAACTCTGATATCTGCTTAAAGAGTTGGGTAGCCTAGTTGAGGAAGTTAATGCTGCTGAGCTGGCAATTAGTATTATACACTGTGGAATAACTTGGGCCTAGTATCCCTGTATAGAAAGACCTGTGCCCATACTGCAGGCTATACTAGACCATGATTAAGAGCAACCCAGTATTCTTCTGAATGGCTCTGAAATTTGCCTTTCCTTCTCTACTGGCTAAGGAAAGTTACCTTTGGCATTGCTCTAATGGGGAGCAGGAAGTGGAGGTCAGAAAAGAGTATAGTGGGGCTGGAGAGCAGAATAAGAGTGAGAAACAGGGAGATGAAAATACCTGAAGATGAAAACAACCAGTGTTGTTATGGAGGCATGTGTTAGCTGGAGCAACTCACCACTAGCACAAGCCAGTAACAGCACAAAGACCTTGTAGGCAGATCCTAAATACTTTTTTTTGAACACAGTTTTCATAGCTGTTCTTTTCCTGATCAGCAGGAAAAAAAAAGTAGCATGAAAAAATACTGCAGAAAAGCAAAATATTTTTTTTCTTAGCTACACTGCATTTCTGCCTGAAGCCTCTGTTGTCGTTTAGTGTTGTTGAGCAATGCCTGCTGAACTGCTAGTGAAAGTATTTATTACTATCCTGTATATGTCATTGCCCTGCTGCCTGTGGCATGTGTGCTCATCAGTCAAACAGAACTATCCACCGTGTTTAATTTACTGTCACTGAATCAAATCTATTTGTGAGTTTGTATAACATAAAACATTTTGCTAGAGATAAATTCCCTGATTTGCATGTTGCTCATGGGAATTATATCATTACTTTCCTTGATAGATTCCTTTTGAAGTTAAGAAAGATGCAGCTTGATTTTTGCTCTGTATGCAAAGTAGGGTCTTGCTCTTTGTTAGCTGACCTTTACATTAACTTTTCCCCTAGTCAGCTTTAGAGGCATTATTCAAATTTTTGCCTGCGAGTGGAAGATGGAGTATTTGCAGTTCAGAATAAGGACAGTATGAATAGACTCTCAGAGCACCTAGTAAACGTGTCAGCAGTAATATGATTCTGGTTCTTGGCATTGTTGCTTTTTCCTAAGCTCATTGCTGTGAACCTGATGGAAAATAAGTTTGAGTTTGTTCAGTGACATCTGTTTCAATTTATGCTCCCGGATGAATATCCACTGCAATAAATACCTACCAAATTGGTAACCTGTAAGGAAGATAAAGTATGATACAATGGTTGCAAGCTTACTTTAATGCTGGATGAATCATACAAAATATGGAATGTATTGCTCTGTTCTAACTGGTATTTTCAAGGTATAAGGAAAATATTTATTTTAATTTAAAAGTTTATAGTCTACTCCTTTTTATACTCATAAGCTATTGCAATCTGGGATAGTGGCCAAGGTAATGATTCATAACTTCTCAATTCATATAGGTAAACACTGGATTAAATTCACTCTGGTGCAACCACTATTTTAGCTTGTGCTATCAAAATCATTTAGCTGAGTTTCTTTCATTATAGATGTTACAAGAGCAGATGATTTTTCTCTAGCTTGCCGCACTGTGGGCCTGAAATTCTTCATGGGTATCAATAATATCACAGCTGAGAACAGAATCAGGACCAGCCCTGCCACCTGTTTTAGGTGCTGTGGGCCAGCTCCTCAGATGGTCTAAATTTGTATGCTTTCATTATGGTCACTGGACACATTTTTACCAGCTGTGTTTTTTCCTGAAGATTAAATGTTGGAATACAGCAGTACCCTGGTCAAAGGATTCCTTGATTTTAATTGGAATGAGATAATAGAGTCATGAAGCAGGTCTCAATGGCTCATTAATTCTCTGTGTATATAGTTTGCTTTCATCATCCTCTCATGCTTTTCATGCTATGAGAAACTGCTCACTAAAATCAGCAGAGTAAAATCCATGCATTGTAGGCTTAGTTGTGTTGTGCACACATGCACTAAGCACACAGGCTCTAAGCAATCGCTTCGAGTGCCCAAAGAGCTTCTAACTGCTGGTCCAGAGGGCAAGATTTTTCACAGGTCCCGTGTCCTAACTATTAGTCTCAAGCAGTTGTGCCAGATACCCTTGGACACCCCAGCAGGCTCTATGAGTGTGTGTTCAGGCAATTAAGCTTCTGAATTATGAACCAAGAGAGGCAATAGAGTCCAGAGACCTGTTCAGTTAATATCTATATTTGGTAAGCTGAAAAGGTCTTCAAACTCTTTGCCTGTACTGCACAGGGAGTTATCTGCTCACATTTAGGTAATTAGTGACTTCAAAGGTACTGAAGATATCTTTAGAAGAATGACAGATACGACACAGGCCCTACCAGAGACTCCTACTCTTCTGGGCGATCTGCTGGAAGTTATCCAGGGAAGCTAAGGCGGTTCATGGAACACTAGATGCCTCAGTTTGGGTCACTAAATTGAGCCCTAGATCTCTACTGGCTCTTACAGCAGCTAAGGTATCCCAGGCACATGTATGTGCCTCTATTTAGGCCCATTCTTATTTATGGGTAGAAATAAGGCATATTTCTGAAATAGATCCCTTCCCAGACCACTTTCAAAACAGAATTGTCTGCTAGCGCCATTGCTAATCTTTTTGAGATCTTATGTTTTATGAGAAGATAGAAGTCCTATCATAAAATTAAAAAGTAGTGATTCTTTACTAAAAGAGGTGGAATCCAAGATTGTATCTTTTGGCCTTTTTCTTTGTCTTGTAGTAGTATATTAAAACACAATAGGAAAAGGGCTTCAATATCCACAGTTGCACTGACTGAATGCTACATGTTTTGTTTTCTCCTAATGAATGTCGTATAGCTAGCTTAGATGTTGACTTGTGCCCAGGTGTGACCATCGAAAAGTAGATATTGAATAGTGTGATTAATGAAGGCAGAGTTACTTTGCTGGCATAGACTTTGCCTCATTTGCTCAGAGATCAAAGCAGGTGAATAACTTCATACTAAATGCTCTTAAAAGACCCTGTTTATTGGAGTGTTTTGAATGCAAAGTTATTCATCATTTTCACGTTTTCATCAGCAAGGTTAATTAAACACCTTGTGAGATTACATGCAAGCTGGTATTCTTTAGAATAGGAAGCAGCATGTGTAAAGTTTTTCCCTAGTTTAGGAGAGTTTAACTTAAATACCATTCACTTAACATGCTTAAATTGATTTCTTAACACAAAAACAATCAAACAAAAAGAAACCAAAATAAAGAAACAAAATATTCTGTGCATTTTAGATGTGGTATAGCATCAAGTCATTAATCTTGTTCTCAGAGATATACCCCAGGGTTTTTGCATTTTTTTCTTGGAAGAAGATTTTGGTATTCTTTGACCAATACACAAAGATTCCTTGCCTGCTCATTTATTTTCTTTGAAGGTCCTAGCTTGAATATTTCCCCTTTTAAAACCCTTTCTACTGTTCAAATTAGCTATGTTATTAATTTAGGCAAGGCCAAAACTTGACAGGAATATCCACAGTCTGTAATAGCTTGAAACAAGTATTAAACATATCCTTATAAATAGAATAAATTAGAGATTTTTAGAAGCAATATATTATGGTGATTCCTATGGTGGGCAAAGGGAGGGAAACTGGAGGTAATTTAATATTGTGGGAAGGCATGAAAATATAACATGAGAATGTACACTAAAATATTCAAAGATTACACAGAAAGAACTAAATAAAAATATGAACATTAAATATAAAAATCCTATTTGTCTAACATGGATGCTTTTCTTCTGCAGAAAGTGAATATTTATTTTGCAGTATGTGTATTGTATATTTACGTAAAAGAGTTTTCCTCTTTAAAGACTAATTTTGGTACGGTTTCTGATACAATGTTAGAACTGCACCTTTCAATGCAGTGTGCTACCTTAGCTTGAGAGAAATCTTATCTCTTATGGTGGAAGAGGCATTTAATCCCTTTTGACCTCCTTTCTCACATAACCTGAAGCACTGCAAAGCAACCTTCTTTGCATTTGTGCTGCTAAAGTAATCATATGCCAGAGACAGGCTTGGATGTGTTAAATGGTTTTATGATAGAAAAAAAAAGACTGCTGATGACATTCAGTTAACTTTGTAAAGTACAAGGAAAAAGAATACCAGTGGACTCCAAGAATATGCTCACATAAAGTTCTAGTAGCCTATATAAAATCCAAAACACAGATGACAAACTTTTCCACATAGGCGAGATCCAACGTGAATCAATCTAGCTAGGCAGAAGGGTGAATGTTTAATGAGAGAGATGTAGATGGATGAAATGCAGTTTGAAGCTGCACCATTTGTTTAGTGCACCTGGGCATACAGAGATTAAATGGCTTAAAATCCCTCAGAGAACAATAGAGGACGTACAAGGAAGAATAAAGCAGGAAAGAAGAAATAACTAATTCCTCCTCTTCCATATGGAGAGCAGGAAGAATGTCAGTATTCCCTGAAGGAGAGAATGAAAGAGTGGGGATGTGAGAGAACATAAACCTAAGTCGGGGGTCCAAGAGGATGCAGATTACTGAATTTTGCTGTTAAAGCCGCAGTACTGCTTGGACTGTCCCCGAACCAATATTTCCTTCATTGCAATCATGTAAAGAAGAAACTTTAGAGTGAAATCACGGCCCTATGGCAACCAGGTAGAGTTTTGTCACTGGCTTAAATAGGACAGGGTTTCAATCACACAGCTACACGTTCCTGCCTCCTGGTCTAGCACACTACTATTCTGCAAACATAATGCATCTTAAACTTTATGGAGTAGACTAAATATAAACCTGTTCTAATATCTGGCCTTCTAGTCACACTGCTGTGTGAGTACCTCACTCTGTTCAAGCAAAAAAAAAAGTAGGATGACAATGTTGTTGTAATGGAGTTCAGGCCCAGAGTTCATTTCATTGACAAACATCTTCCCTGGCCACCAAAAAAAAAATCTTTTACCCCAAAACAAACTGCTGAACAATCTTTTATTTATTTATTTATTTTTAAGTTTTCCCTGAGGATTGTGCAAAAAGAATTCATCCTGTGTGGAAGTGACAGGAGGAGAGACATTACCTGATTTGTATTTATTAGCCTAATGTTACTCAAATTAAGTTAACCTCCATGTTCTGAAGGGACAAAGATCAGAACTAGGTAAATGCAGCTCTTCAATGAATGCATAAGACTGTGATACAGTTGAAAAAGATATTATCATCAGGCAGCATGGCAATGCAAAAAGGCAATAAGGTTTGAATCCTGGTTAGTACAAGATGGATCAAGGTTGCTAGTTAGGCAGTCAACTGGAGAAGTTTCAGAAACTGCCTTTTAGAAAAGACGTCATGATCATTAAGTGAGCAGATACCCTTTCCCACCCCCTGCAACTACTTTTTAATCCACTTTAGGCAGATTAATAACTCAGAGCAGTGATGATTCAGTAGTTTCGGGGACACTAAGAACAAATAGATCTGAATACAGATTTTGTCTTAAATTAGAAGAGGAATAATCCATAAATAAGAAAACCAACTAAAGTATGTGCAGAGATAGCAATATTCTGGCCTGACAAAAATGATTGTATGGAAATATATGAGCAATTTCCTCCAATGACTTTGTGAATTTGAGAAAACAAGACAAAACAAAACAAAACAAAAAACAACAAAAAATCACCTTTATTTGCTTAACTGCGATTTGGAAATCATAGAATCACAGAATGCCTAAGGTTAGAAGAGACCTCTAGAGATCATCTAGTCCAAGCCCCCTGCACATGCAGGGCCACCTAGAGCACGTGGCACAGGACTGTGTCCAAGCGGGTCTTGAAGATCTCCAGAGACGGAGACTCCACAACCTCTCTGGGCAGCCTGTTCCAGGGCTCTGTCACCCTCACTATCAGGAAATTTTCCCTTAAGTTCCTGTGGAACTTCTGATGCTTCAGTTTGTGTCCATTTCCTCTTGTTCTGTCAGTGGCCACCACTGAAAAGAGGCCAGCCCCGTGCTCCTCACTGCCTCCCTTGGGATACTTATAGACACTGATCAGGTCCCCTCTCAGCCTTCTCTTCTCCAGGCTGAACAGGCCTCTCCTCATAGGGCCTGAACAGGCCTGAACAGGCTCCCTCAGCCTCTCCTCATAGGGCAGATATTCCAGGCCCCTGATCATCCTCGTGGCCCTGCGCTGGACTCTCGCCAGCAGCTCCACATCCCTCTTGTACTGGGGGGCCCAGAACTGGACACAGTGCTCCAGATGTGGCCTCACCAGGGCTGAGTAGAGGGGTAAGATCACCTCCCTCGACCTGCTGGAGATGCTCCTCTTAATGCACCCCAGGATGCCATTGGCCTTCTTGGCCACGAGGGCACACTGCTGCCTCATGGTCAACCTGTCGTCCACCGTGACGCCCAGGTCCTTCTCAGCAGAACTGCTCTTCAGAAGGTCGGTCTCCAGCCTGTACTGGTGTCTGTGTATTACTACTGGTATGTTGGAATTTTCGCAGAGAAGTCTGAACTTTGGCACATTTTCTTTCCTTTTTTACGGAAAGAGAAAGTATCTTGTTACAATCTTAGCACAATTTACTGCCTGCTTGTAGCACAGAAGAACAGAGTACAAATTTACAATAAGGACAAGGGCTTTCTGCACATTTCTCTAGAAATCTGAATTGGTTGGTCCTCTTTTGAGAGTCTGCTGTGGAATATCGTCTGTGACAAACCTTTTCAGGAATAGTTCCATGTATGTTAGTGTGGGAGAGGATTTTTTTTCAGCATGAGCTTTATGCACTGTACTGTATATCACATGGTGGGATTTTCAGGAAGCTCTCCTATGTAAAGGCCCCCATATATACCCTTGCTAGGATTTGTGTGCCGACCTCTCTGGTGACCTCTCTGGTGCCACAGAGACAGTAGTTTCTCCGTATTAGTCTCATTGTCATTACCTTATGGTGCTTCATATTTTCATTTCAGTTTGGACCATCAAGCTCTCTGACTATATGATGAAATCAAATAGATCGATGCCATGGGGAATTGAACTCCTTCAGAATGGCAGTATGTCTGTGATCTTCTATTGTAGCCCCAGATGTCAACAAAAAAAAAGATAATGCAAAGATATTCAAAAAAAGAAACAGAAACTTACAAGTGTTTCCTTTTATACCAGTATCACAAAAGAATGTCTTTGCAAGCCAAGTAACAGATGCTTTACTGGCAGGGTGCCATGTTGACAAACTGCTATTGAGTCTTGGTAGAAGATATTCCTCTGCGGTGTGCATTGTCTTGTGCATCTGTGCTTGCTCATAGCCTCTGTATGGATTGTTGCATTGATTACTATGTGTCATCCACAAGGGACTTACTTAGAAGAAGAAAAGTCTTGCAGCATGTGAACTTTCTGTATGTAGAATGTTAAAACTTTTATAATGTGATAGCTTTTGAAGTATTTCCAAAGGAGTGATTCTTACAACTCAATAGCTAATCTCTGGAACATCTTATTAATACATATTTAATGTAGTTACTGTTTTAAGATTCAGCCTATTAGTTTAGATCAGGAATATGCTTTAGAAGTGGGTATTTCCACAGCCCCTATTTTATCATGCTTTGGTTCATCCTGTGCAGTGGATTCCTTCAGGATGACGCTGGAGAGAAAAATGCCCTTTAAGAGAGCACCTGCAGACATTAACAGTATTTGGTTCATGGCTTCAGATGTGAGCTAATCTGAAATAAACCCCCAGACTTGTATAGCGTGGTTATTAATGCCCAGGGACACCTATTTCACTCTATAGATCTAGTCTTATTGTCCAAAGGTGCTTGCAAATATTGTCAGGATGCAACGGGTGGTGACTGCTGGATGAACGCTGCGGAGGGAGAGTGGAGAGTGCAAAGGGGCTGGCCAGAGCAGGAATCTCACCCTCTGGGTCCCATCCCACAGCACTCAGATGTGGTAAGCAACGCGTGGACAGGTATAGTGGCTGCGGTTATCAGATAAACATGAGGTGACAAGCGAGGTTCACAGCCAATTCAGGAAGTCTAGTCAGAAACAAAGGTACTATTCATCATTTAAGGAAAGCCACTCATTTGTCTTTGGCATAAATTAATGACAATAATTTTTACTAAGAATAGTAGTAGACAAGTTTGCAGATTATGTATTATTGTCTTAAGAAATTCTATTCTTTGGACCAGTCCAAGGATACCAAGCAGCAGTCCTTCCTGACTCAAGAGTATAAGGAGGAGCACAGAAACATCCGTGCCAATGAAAGGAACTGAACTCATATTTAGGGGTGTTACTCAGGACCTATGTTATCTTCTTCACTCTTGAACTGTTTATTTTGGATGAGAGTCATTCTATCTTAATATAACCATCTGTGTGCTTTGTAGATGTCTGCAGGGCATGAGTGTAAAGGTACATGAGACAAATCTATCATCTGATTTTATGAGTTTACATTTGATTAGTGATTTCGCTCTGGGAGCACACCTGTAGGGCAACTGGAGTTCGAGGCTTGCAGAAAACCTTTCGGAGATTGATCAATGAAGACTAATCAGTTTTGTGAGGCACTCTTAAGAAATGATTACAAAATATGTATTTCATGAGTCTCAGTGTACTATTTCTACCTGGACTCCAAAGATATGTACATGTTTGCCAGATATTACAAATATGTGTGGAAGCACCAGGAAAAACATTCTTTAAGAAACAGAAGCCCACTCAGTTGTAAGTGAAACTCAAATGCCTTCATAATAATAAAGTTGATCCAAATATTAAACTTTAAATATTAAATTATATATATGTATTCAAATACATATGCATATGCACATGCATAATTCTGTGACATATTTTCCCAAGAGGAGATGTGAAGGTGAGCAATTAACTTCATATTAAAATAGCAAAATTTTCAACTCTTCGGCTAGAATTCAAAACCCATCATATCTTTTGAGGTTTGAAAATCATAGAATCATTTTTTTTTCATTTATCTGAGCTTCATTATATCATTTAGAAATGTTTTTACCATAGGATAGATTAGAATACCCTGTAGTACTCTCTGCTCTAGGGAATGGCTCTTGCCTGCAGATTCAGGTTGATGGCCACAAGGAAATAAGTGGTGTTTACTGTGGTTGAGTATCAGAATCTTTTCTCATGGGAAAGGCTTTCTGGTTTAACTTCAAAAATCTGCAGGCAGCTAAGATGGCTCTGTCTGTAGTTGTACCATCAGGGTGGCAGCAGCTAGGAGGTGAAGATAGAGGATGTACAGCAAGTGTACTGTCATGTGTTTGAGAACACGTATGTCACATTCAACAGACTTAGTTGAGGATGTTAGTCTGTGGATAATGAGCAACTTGTTTCAGAGGTTGCCAAAAGCTAAGAAAGAAAAATGTGAACAGATCTGCAAGTCCAACAGCTTACTGCTGGGATATTCAAAATATCCTACATCACATTTAACTCTCATTGCAGTTGTAATTTAGGGTACTTATTTCCCTGTGCTTTCTTTGAATATTCTAGATTACTTGTTTTCTAACTGCGTGCTGTTATGTATTCCCAAGGGTGCAAACTTTTATGGGCTAAATAGAGAGCTGGACTCACAAAGATTAAAGGCTGTACTTTTGATAAATAAATGTTTACTGAGTATGTCTTAATAAATAACTGACACAAACTCTGTGCAAACCAAACCAATTTGTTTCACTCCTCACAAATTTATAAGCATTTATGTCATTGAGAGCAATGTGCAAACGTTCCTTAAGCAAGAAATAGCAAAGGACTTTGAAAAGATGAATGGTAAGATTCCTGCATGGTATGTTTCTTTTTTACAGTTTTCAAACTCTTTCCTGGAAACAGCATCACATCTATAATACTTCAAAGAGATGCTGGGGAGAGGTCTGTGAAGTCTCCTGCCTCTGAAGTCTTTGAAGGACTGGGAGCTGTTTTCAAAAGAGAGAAACCTGCTGCTGCAAAAATAGATTTTAGGGGACAGATTCTGGTCTTGCTTTTATTAGTGTGTATTTGGTAGAAGTTCGGAGAATTGATAGAATATCTGCATCATTCCACCGTAACTAAGATCAGATTGTATGTAAACCTATTTTCAAGTAGGCTACAGGTACCTTAACAGACAATTTAAAAAATAAGCATTTATTTATTTATTTATTTGTGTGTGTGTGATTCAGACCATCTCTCCTTGCAATCACCAGTAGAGCCAAAAGCAGATCTAATGACTGAGTTTAAAGCTGAGAGCAACAATTTCAGCTCACACAAAGCGTTTCAGAATGATATGTACCTTAGACTTCTATAATGCATGTTGTTCATCATAATCTAATATGATATTGAGTAATATCAGTGTGTGGATTGTGAACAGTGCTTGTGTGAATTTATTTTATCTTTGTCTAATCAACTTTGTTAGAAACTCCTAATGTGTCCTCTAAGAAGAGATTTTCATATGAGTTTTGACATAAAATATCACAGACAAGAACACACAGAATTGACAAAGGGTATGATGAGGTTAGGGCAAAGGGTGGCGAAAGTGCAGTATCTGCTTAGGATCTGTACCATTTCGAAAAGTCTACTAATTTTCCCTTCGTACCCATAGAAATTAATCACCTTAAAAGACAAAAACAGTTTACTTTCTCTGAAACCAAAAGTCAAACCAATCTTCTTACTATTCTTACTACTCCAGCTCTGGATGCTCCATGTCACAAAGCTGAAGTAAAGTGAGAGTCAAGACCAATAGCCAAAAGCTCTGGGCAAATCCAGACTAGGCCTGGGAGATCATGCTCATAATTTTACATGGAAGAAGAGGCAGATGGGTAGCTTTAGAAATTAGTCACTGTGAAGCAGACCTTCTCCAGCTCCATTTAGGGAGAAAAGTTGATAAAAGTCATTTATGAAGGATGATAAGGAAGTTGATACATTTGTCCTTACAAATGGAATGGGCTATTCTGGAAGAAACTGACTACTTTTCTATCACCATTAGCAGTCATGGTAAAAAGGTCTTTCAAAAGATCTGAAATTTGAAATTAAATGATAAAACAGAGTAGCATTTCATTGTTCCTTGTGCTGAGGATCTTTTCTGGTGAAATTTAAATCTACAGGAAGTCAACTGGAGTGAATATAGATGTGCATGTGAAACATGCATGAATTTCACTCCATGCATGGATTTCATATATGTGGATTCAAGTCCACTGTAGAATGTGATGATTCCAGCTGAGGAGATCTCCATTCACTTCAGTGGCTGTAATGAAAGCAGTAAGTGATCAGTTCATATGGAGATGTTCTCACTGCAGACACCTCACATCAGACAGAAGTGATCTTATAGGTATCTTAGAGTTCTATAATGCACGCTATTCATCATAATCTAATTAAGCTGAATAAAATCTTAATATATTTGAAAATATCATTTTTCCCTAAATTCAGTCTTATGAATATTTTGTGTAGAATACTAACTTGTAGAAAAAGATCATTTTTTGAGTACAGTGGGTCTCAAATAATGATTCTTGCCAAAATCTCCTGAAGTCATTATGTGAATAACTTTCTCCCTACCTCAGCCTAGGAATTAATGTGATTGTTATTTTGATTTTTCTTTCTTTCCTTCCTTTAAAATCAGACTTCAGAAAACACCCTTTTATTTTCATGATACTACCATCTTTTGTATCTTTATTAATGCTAAATATATTTTTAAGGTAAATGGCTTAATCTTCTTCATTAACTATTTTTTATCTCAAAGTGAGGTATTTCTTGGGAAAATTCCCAGTTTGGAACCTTCCATGATCTCCAGATTGAAGATGGAACAATTAATTTTGTGGTAGATAAAAAAAGTTCTTAACTTTTAAATTTGAGGAAGAGCTATCAAAATGCATGTGGTTTCCTTTTACTAGGAATATGTGGCTAGGCTAGTACTTGAACTTCTGAATAAAGTATTTCAATCTGTATAAATCATGGAAATCCTCCTTGCTGCGTCTGTTGCAAAATAAGAGATTTTATCTGTATAGAAATCTTGTACCTTCAAGTGTCCACACGAATAATCCCTCTGCCGCATGCTCTAGGTGTCCCTGCTGGAGCAGGGGGTTGGCCTAGATGATCTCTAGAGGTCCCTTCCAACCTCGACCATTCTGTGATTCTGTGATTCTGTAATAAGTTTTGTCTGTCAGCAAAACACATCCTGAGGGATTGATGGCACAAACCACCTTCACAAAGTGCTTGTACTTGCCTGTCATGTCTTTATTGCTGACATAACAGAAGATAACTGAGCTCACTCAGATTTTGCAGAGGGGCAAACTGGCAAAATGAAGTCTGAAAGGGGATGGACATCCTGACCCTCTCAGAGTACTATGTGTTTCAACTAAACACACATCGCAGCCAAGCAGCCAAGCAACATTGTTTCATCCTGAATTGTTTTTAATATTTTGATACAGGGCTGTTGCCCATTAGAAAAATTAATTTAACATTTCTTATAACCCCTTAGGCATTACTCTTTGATTTCTTCTAATTAGGCCAAATATCAAAGCAGAGCAAATCATCTGCCAAAGTGAGAAAGCAGTGATGTTTCCATTTTTTTTTTTTTTTTTTCATGCAGTCCTGAATGTCCTGTTCCTCTAAGCAATATGAAATGCAAACATTGGGCGACAACACCTTTGCTGAGGGACATTCCAAGCACTGCTCCAACTAAGAAATCCTATTTGTTTCTTTCCAGGAGCTACCTTCAATTTTTCTTTATAGATCTTTGGAAAACCTTGCTAACTCATCTGAATGCTTTTGCTGTGCTGCGGGTGTCTGCTTTTCATACTGCAGTTCTTAAACAGAGCTCAGTAACTTCTGGTGTATCCATCTTCCAATAGAGCTTTTCTGCCCACCTGCCCACTCAAGACTGCAAGCCCGTTTTGCATGTTCCAGCCTTTCTGGGTGAAGGCTTCCAGTATTTCGTCTTTCAGTTCTAAAAACAGTGGGGATGTTTTCTCACATCAGTTCTGAATGAATCTCAGCTGTTAAATCTGCCTTTGCCAGTGGGGCTCTGCATAAACACTCCACATAATGACAAAGACAGGAAGAGAAAAAGAAAGGAAAAGGTTGGACCAGATTCAGATAATTGTCCAAACAGTATTATGTTAAGTTGCATAGCTATTTTCCAAGAACAGTTATCAGGACCATTTGCCCTTGCAAATACTTTGTGTTAGTTAGCAGATGGCATTCATTGTATACTAGCTATTCCACCAATATTACCGCAAGTTCTTTAAAGCACAAAGCATATGGTTTCCTCAAAGAGCTACATTATTTCCTCATTTGCAGTTCAGTGTTAATTGTGAACTATTTAGTGATAATAGAAGAAGGTAATTTTTCATCCCCATTTACTTTGGGTAACAGATTTAATAGAGTCTACAACGTAAAATGTAAATAAGACTCATGGTGGCAAAAGAGTTTTCATGGTGTACAAGCTAATAGAAGGTCACATGATGACTTTTGGCAGGAAGCTCAACAGTGCTGCTGAAAAATCTTGGATAAGGCTAATGAGAGGTTCCAGGAAAGTGCCAAAAGGAGGATATATCTCTTTTCTCCCCTTGCTATGAGTTCAGAAAGCCAAAAGCTCACTTACTTTGAAAAATATTTTTTTCCATTTCCATTGTTAATGTAGATCCAAACTGGAATGATGATGCATACCTCAGGCTCATAAAAATGCCGATAATCTGCACAGACTGCCCCTTCAATATCCCTGGATAAGAATCTGGTCCTTCCACACAACCCGATGTGCACATTGTTCCCTGGCATGCCTTGCACCTATACTCATACCCATCTGTCAAAATGGCATAATGCCTGCTCATAAGGTGTTGTATCTGTTTCAGTAGGCATAAGTACCAATTAAAGTTTGTTTTGCAGCTAGAGCATAGAATGTGAAAAGTGTTGTTTTCCTTAACAGGGGGAATGTCCTAGTGGAAAGTAGAGATAAAATGAAGGACATATACTTGCAGTCCTTGTCATCCTAGTTACTAATTATTTGGAGAAGTGTAAAGTAATATTTGCATTATGGTAAATTTGCAAAGGTAATCTATTTTCACTGATTTCATAAATGAATTATTTAGTTTCATTTTTCAGAGATGTCTGTTAATGTAGAAGTCATTTTGCAGGTAATCATTTGATATATTAACACAAACTGTTAATATATCTATATAATTGATTTATTTCTCTTTTTTTCCATCCTCTAATATCTCATTATACAAAATTTCATTTTAAATAGTCATAGGCAACTTAAGCTTTCTTTCTTTGTTCCTGATGCAAAGACTGCAGACGATACATGCTTTGTAGAATCTTATTAACCAGTTCTGCACTCACTGATATGTTTAAACACAAATGGGTGTTACCAGGAATATATTCATTTATAGTAGAAGGAGTACATATTCCAATTGCTTCCTATCATCTTGTTTTTTTGGCTTCTAATTGCTGTTTCCAAGCGTAACTCTGCTCCCTGAGACAGACTCATAATGGGGTATAAACTCAGCTTCTTTTTTCTTTTAACTGAACCCTCATGTAAAGCTGAAATTCAATAGTATTTAGTTACCACATTTTGTAATCCACTCTTAAGTAGCTCAGTGTAACAATGAGGACACAAAGGAACATCTTACGCAGTAGTATGCTGTTAAACATTTCAGTAACCTATATGCACAGAGATGTCATTAGAACATCTGTATGCCAAATGCCCTGGGTTCTGGTATGATGTATGGGAACCAGTTGGCTGCATGTTTGAATTGTACATGGGTGGATACTTTACTTTCTAATATTCTACTTCTAAGGAAAAAAAGACCATGCCACCGGATCACTTACTATTTATTATTTTTATTTTAGGAAAGTGAGTTTCTTTAAGGGATATCTTAGCTATATACATTTTTTCTGTATGTCCAAGGAATTAACTGTTTTCCATAATAATTTAATCTGTAATCACAGAAAATGTTTCCTGTTCTGAAGAAATACAGGCAAATTTCACAAGTGTATATCTAAAGGGGGACCTCTTAACCTGCAGGAGGGTATCTCAGAGATTCTACCAGAAATGGTAGTATTTATTGGAATCAAAATGGGAAAATTTTTATCTGTGCATACATGTCATCCAGGATACATGTATACAATTGTGCTGACGTATCTGCAGCTCCTCTCCTGGTAGAGGAATACAGAATATTTCAGGTCACTGATTCAAATGTAGTTTCAGACCTACTCAGTGAGCCATGAAAACTCAGTCAGTGTGATCGCCAGTTGTTGATGTCCCCTGTCATAAACAATAATTGCAGTAGCTTTTACTGTGATCAGCAGGAAAATGCCATCCATATTAGGGGGGAACATTATCTCCTGGGGGAATGCCATTGTGGTTAAATTTATGCAAGACTACTCGTTATGGGTTGAACCTAAAGATCCAGTCTGGTCTTTTCTTTATTGTCATTTTATGTTTGAAAAGATTATCCATGTAAGCCGATTCCTCCCACATGGGGCATAAGGTGAGATGTGTCTTCATGGTCTGTAATTACTCAGGATAGGAAATGGAGAAAATAAAACCAGAAGCTTCAATGACTGTCAATTGAGACTTGTCTCCCAAATCGTTTTTAGGCCCTGTAGGTTCCAAGAACATAAGTTACGACAGAAAGAGAAAAAGGCCATCTGGATGAATTTACCTGCTTATGCTGTTCTGAATCCCAGTTCCCAGCTTATTCTCCAGATTCCTCATTTTCCTTGCCTTCCACAGAGACAATTTGATATTTATCACAGACTCTGTATAACCATTTGCTCTGATCATTTTCCTAGGTGATTTGGAAATTATACTTGTGACCTCAGTACCACATTCTCCATTATGGTTTTCCACCTGTGTTTTTCTTTGTGTTTCAAATTTTTGTTTTACATTCTGCAGAGATTTCAGCATATTACTGCTGAAAACTGCCTTAATCACTCAGTCTGTCCTGAGCTTTTACAAGCTTCTGTGACATGATCTTTCAGCCAGTCTGTTTTCAGCAGCTACAATTTAAAGGCTTCTGTTGCAACTGTATATTTTAGGCATAATATTCTTTTTATGATAGCTGACATCATTGTTTTCAAGATGTCCTTCTGGTATTATATTATAGAAATGAGTATTGTGACCCATATTCAGTAAGAGCACTATTGAAATGGGACAGTGAATATCTCAATATTACTAGATAACAATGTGTTTACAAGTACACGGTCTCCATATTGTGCATGATCCCCTGGTTGTCTTGACACAAAAAGCGTTATTTCAGAAGCTCCAGATGCAAGTTAGGATCTGAGGCTGAGATGAACATAGCTGAACTTTTGAATTTTGGAGGCAGCCAGATTCCATGCTCTTAAAAGCAATCAGACTGCTAGCAGTTGAGTGTTATGAGACATTCCCATTAATACTAATACAAGATAAGATGATGGGTGAATCTTATCTTTTGAAATTCGGCATGGGACTCAGACGTTAGATATGACAAATCTTTCAGGGGTAAATTCTGGAGATGAGAGTGTGTCCGTGGTAAGGCTTTTCTTCTACCTTTTGCAGATTCTCATCCCAAATGTATGTAGATAAAACTGATATGTCTTATGTGAAGTCAAACAGCAGGAATAGAGAAGTGTCCTCCTGGTGACTGGGTTTGCAGGTCCTAACCATTAGAAGATCAATCATAACTCAGATTAGTTGTGATTCATATGTGAAATACATTGGGAAGAATCATTACTGCTGATCCTGAGCAAAGAGAAAAAGAATTTGAGAATGGATGGACAGACACATTTAGCTAATAGAGGAGGAAGAAAAAGAAGGTATTTCAGGTAGGATTGGGATCATTTCAAGTTTATCTAAACTAGGTTTTAAATTGGTGTTTTTTTCTATATCTTTATTTTCGCCAAAGGTTTGTAGAAAAAGGAATTTATAAGAAGCCAACAAGATGTAATGAAACTCTGATCAACTTGGTAGGTAAGATACTTATTTGGAAAGACAGAATACCAGGCTGTATTAGCATCTCTGCTACTCCCTGAGACTGAGTTTCTTCCAAAAATGTCTTCCTCTTCTATGCCTTAATTTTCTACCTATGGATAAAGGATGTGTAACATATTTTGTAGAATCCTTTGGCTTTTATGATGATGTGAAATAATATCTGTGGTGTTGTCCTTTTTGTTTTCCTCCACTAGGGGACCACCGTCGATGTGATCTCCTGATTGAAGATACTCCTTAAGAATTGTCAGAATTTGTTTAACCTCAGGGAAGATGTCCACAATATTTGTTAATAAGGCCCCCCAATGAATTACTCTCATTTTAGCTTGCTAAGAAGGGAAAGTGAGAGCTGTGTCATATGAATTTAAGGTAATCCACTGACTTCGCAGCATGCAAGAAGTACCGCAGGTGGTGAGACCAAATCATGTATACTCAGTAGGGGAGAGCAGCTGTCTGTTCCTTCCAGCTCGAGTACTTGTGCCTATGGTTTGAAAGAGATGGTTATGCATCCAGTCACTTTTATCTATAGCAGAGCTGGAAAGCATTCAGTTGAGCCACAGATATTCAGGGCAGAAAAAAAGAAAAACAGCTTATTGTGATCCAATTTGAATTATTTGTCTGGTAGTAGTGCCTTGATATGTGAAATTTATTTGCAAAAATGAAATAATGCTTCGACAATTGCAGTTTTAAAAAGAACAGAGCAGAACAATTTTCACTCCTTGTCGTGGTAATGAGGCTCTTGGCAGTCAACTCACTGAATATTTTTCCGTAAGAAATAACTGGCAACATTAACACTATAACTAAACACATTGCTTTAATCGATAAGAAAAAAAAAATATTTAGTGAGACTTCTGTAAAGTATATACAAGGAGGCAAAGGTACCGTATCAGCTAAAATTTACCATGATGATAATCCAATTACTAATGTCTGTGATCTGTTATAAAAGAAAAATGCTCTTGATGGCAGCAGAATATCATAGGCATGTAAGCTATATCAGTGCTTCCCTTATGTGTTTTGTATCACATATATTTTGCATGTGGGAAGCTGAACAAGCTCCTGCAAGCAAAGTTTTTGCAGTAAAAGATATCAGGCTGTTTTTTATTTATGAAAACCCCTCAGAACAAAACCAGTAATGGTAACTGAGGTATGTGAGGTCACTTTTTTTTTTTTTATTTTACATTTTATTTGCATTTTTATTGAAACTTATTTCTTCATAAACCATCACTTTAAACCCTCTCTCATATATAAATTCTTCTAAACAATCTCTCTAACCATAATCTGATTCATTAACAGATATTTCTTTTTGCTTTTGTTTAAGCTGGCAAAGTGCATAGTAGAAGACTACTCTTCATATCTGTTCCCCTAGTCAAGAAAATGTTTTAATTTTTATTTTCTTCTGTATAGGTTCACATTTCTGCTGTGGAATGGGGAACTGATTTCCAATGAAATTCATGTTAGTGATGTGGAAGAGATTGAGTAAGTATGTAAAGTGTCAGATCAAGTGACAGAAAAGGCAGATCCAATAAGAAAATATTATAAGCATTTTCAGAAATATAGCTCGGAATAAAATAAGTCTGCTGCTAGTGTATGTTGGCACATTTTAAAGCTGTCTCTGTACAGCTTTAAAACTTCTTTAAACTTTAAAGCAGCATCTAAAACTTCTTTGAGATAGTAGGTGTTTAGGAGGGTAATTTAAACCTTTGAAAAGTAAAAGTAAAAAGCAAATTGAAATAAAGTTTTATCAGTAGCTCTTAACTCACTCCTGGTTCTCAAGCATCCTGCAGTTTCTAATTTATTTCCCTTTATAATACACAGCTGCGAAGCTATGAAATTCTCTTACCTATGCTCTGCAAAAGAACAAGTGCAACCAAGCACTTGGAAAGACGATTTCATTCACTGGTGGCAGAGAAAAATGATTAAAAGAGTGGTCATATAGAGGAGAAAATTGGATATTCTGACTAGGACTAATCAAGGCGGGACATTTCTCATGTACTAAATGCTATTCCTCTTGACAGGTCACAAGCATCCTAGAGCAACTGTCAGGCAAGACTTGTCTGTTCAAAGCACAGTGTATACAGGGCCTGTGTAAATGGCAAGGTGTCACTAACAGTTTTGGGAAAGTTTGTGTGTGGAAAGAGAACTAATGGAAAGAAAAAGCAGGTAAACTGGCAAGGAGTCAGTGAGCAGGCATTCGGGACAGAAGTACGGACTGTGAGCTGCAGAAAATATAAGAGAAAACTTATTTGCAGAGTTAAACTAGAAGGAAGCTGGAAACAAATAAGGCAGAGGAGCTGCTGCTGTCTCCTATTCTCCTATGCGTGGTCACTCACTGGGCCTTTAATTTTGGCTTATTGCTCTTCTCACTGCTGAGCTCTGGGTGCATAGCCCTACAGCTTTTCCCTGGTCCCTAGATCTGAAGCAAGATATTGCCACGAAGATGATAAAGAGACGGGAGTATTTGTCATATGAGGAAAGACTAAGCGAGCTGGGCCTGTTTAGTCTGGAGAAAAGACGACTGAGAGGAGATTTGGTCAACATGTTCAAGTACCTGAGGGATGACTGTAGCGGGGATGGGGCCAGGCTCTTCCGCATGGTGGCTGGTGACAGGACGAGGGGTAACGTGTGCAAGTTGAACCACAGGCAGTTCCGTCTCCACATGAGGAAGAACTTCTTTCCTGTGAGGGTGCCAGAGCCCTGGAACAGGCTGCCCAGAGAGGTTGTGAAGTCTCCTTCTCTGGAGATCTTCCAAACCCACCTGGATGCCGCCCTGTGCCACGTGCTCTGGGTGTCCCTGCTGGAGCAGGGGGTTGGACTACATGACCTCTAGAGGTCCCTTCGGACCTTGACCAATCTGTGATTCTGTGATACACTGTTACTTGATTGTGGTTTACATGAACTTATCACATTTGACTATGACTCACATTGATATGGTTGTCTTCTCAATCAAAGTTAGTACTATATCTATTATTTAAATGTATTATATATATATAAAGGTTACATTTTCTACATGCACAGCACATACAGAAGTAAAATGGCTGGGACACAGAGTACCTGAAGAATCTCTACTACCTGTTTCTTTGCTGATGCTGCTGTTTTGTGTCCCTGAGCAAGGTTAACAATCTTTGCCATCACTTGCTCTGTCATGAGAAATCACATGAGCCAGCATGAAAGTAAAAGCAGGTGCTACCTTAATCACAGCTACATGCCTGTTACTTTCCCTCTTCACATGAGGGCAGTGTCTTTTCTTGGTTAATGGCTCCTAAAATGGGTATTATTTACCAAAAAGGGCAAAAATCAGCAGACGAGTTGAAAGGATTTTAAAAGATATCTCCTAAAAACTTCAAGAACAAAATCTGCATTTTTGGTAGATTATAGTGGGGCTTCTTTAAGGATTCAGGAACTCTTGCAAAACAAACAAACAAAATAAAGAAACAAAAAACCTTCCCCGTCTGCAAAGATCAAAGATACTCCAATCAGGACATAATATTTGTGAACATTATTGTTCCAGGATTTGTCCCAGCATAATTCTTGAGACTCAATGGGAAAGATACTTCTATTAATCATCAACTGTTAATAATTTAAAAGTTTGGAAAAGTGAGTAAATAAAATCAACACCATAATCTCCTCACCCTTAGGTGTTCATGCAATAAAGCCCTTTTAATCCTTGTCTCACTGAGTTATTGAGACCACAGAAATTTTATACGAGCTGTGTGACTCATTTGCTTAAGCTGCTCTTGCTTGAGGCTTTCTGATTTCCACAACTGAAGCTGAGAGCTCTTATCCCACAATGATGAGCAGTTACTTATATAAACAATCCTGCAAAAATCAATTTACCTATGATGTTTACTCCAGCAGTTCTGAGCAAGATTTAAAAAATGTGAACGCATTAACTACTCCAAGAGTCTCAGATGTGACTGGTGAATACTCTGTAGCATTTTCTGGGTGATACCATGATGATCTCTCCTGGCCCATGAGATTTATTACATAACCATCATAATTTGATTGCTTAGGCATCTATCCTGAGGTTTTTTCCAGTTTACTGAAAATGTCTTCTAAATATCATCTCTGTTGATGACTTCATGTATTTTTGAATTTGTTGAACAAGTGTAGGCAAGACCTCCTAAGATCAGAGAATCATTAAGACTGGAAGGGAGCTTTGGCGATCATCTAGTCCAAACCCCCTACACACACAGGGTCATGTTACATTTTAGAAGGATTCAGGATTAACCAACCTGTGTGTATGTTGCACGCAGTTAAGAGTCACATGGCAGTGCTGTACATCTGTCTCGGAAGCCCATGAAGATGCCCTATGAATAGCCACTGGGATCATGCGTGCATTAATTCAATAACATCTTCAAGAAGTTCCTTCAGTAAGAAGTAGTTGTATGTTTTTCACTAAGGATTTCAGCTCAACATTTCTCATTATTTTCTTCGGCTATACAGAAAACAGAATTGTATTTACCTCTGCAGAAGTCAATTGTAGGAAATTTCCTCAGAACAGACAAAAATACAAACATGAAAGAAAGTAAGGGTTCTTGAAAAGTCCAAAGAAGTCAGGGAAAGAAAAGTACCCAAAGAAAAACTTGGGTGCTTATAGTCTGCTCAAGCATGGATTATGAGTTCACGACTTGTGTTACCAACTACAGTCATCTGACATTGGACTATGGACTATTTTAGTCTTGTTCATTACCCTCACAATGACACTGTCAAGGTACCTCCAGTTGAGCTCAGGGCCAAAATGAATTGGGCTTAAAAAGTTAGAAAGTTAGTTCTTGTCAAAGATACTTATTTGAAATGAACTAATTTATAGAGAGCAGAAATATCAGCTGGGGGTTGTATGTAAGGGACTTTGGAGATCCCAAGTTACAGTTTCTGCTGTGGCTGCCCAATATGCCATGACCTCTCCTAACAATAGCGTCACAGATAAAAGATTTCTAACATTCTGATATACCTGGTGGCCTTTATCAATCTGGCTATACCTTCAGGTTGCCATTTAAAAATTTCTGAACTCAGGTATGACAGCAGCAACAATCTTCAGCAAAGGGATAGTGAAACACAACCTATGTTGTAGGAAGGATGTAATTTCTTCAACCACTAGAGAATGCATTTCTGTCTATATCCTTATATAACTGTCCCTTCTTGAAGCAAAATGAGTTTATGTGTAGATTTTCCAGAAAAAAAAATATCATGCTTTTGTGGGCACACAGATTTTGCTTTTATCTCTACCTCTTGGCCAAACTTATTTCAAGAGTTTTTTTTTTTCCCCAAAATCTTATATATAGAGTTATCCAGCTCCCCACATAAAATGATTTACTTTCATATTGAAACAGGATTAAAGATCTGCCTTTTTATCACAGACTGATTCCAACCAGATGAGTAATCTCCTCCTGCTCTTACCTTACCCAGTGTTTTTCTGGGCTTCATTGTTAGTGTCATCAAAATATGACTGCTATTGAATAATAAAAGGCCTTAATAATATTTTGCCACAGGAGTCAGGCATTTCATCACCAAAGTCCTTCTAGTCAAAAAAGTACTCTAACTCTGTCTCAAGCTAAGGCACTAACAAATATCTCTGAAACGCTCCTACCTCCCATTTATCTATCTTAGATCAGGAGATTATCTCTATCTTCACAGTTAATCACATTCCATTGCTGAAAGTTTAAGATGCCTAGGGAAGTGTCCTGGAACCAGTCTATCAGTGTCTTTATGAGGGTTGGTTGTTAAACTGACTCAGGAGAATCAGTAGGGGACATGGCTCTGTTTGTCTCTAATCCAGATGAGCTGGCGATGGGCTATATGGGAGACCCAAATCCAAAATCTCCTCTGGGGCTCTTGGAGACAAAGTGGGATACACTGGTCCTTGAAAATGTTTTGATGTCCAGAGGTGTGAATGTATCCCCTATCTTTCGAAAGTCCTGTTGGGGTATATATCTCAGATCATCCCCTTATGCAGTCTGTCCGCTGGCTCTGGTCCTAAGACCACTATGATCTAGGGAGTGTAGTGAGCTGGAACCAGTCACATAATGTTGCAGTTTCATTTACACACACAGTCCAATCTTTTATTTCAGTCCTGAAAACTAAGGCACAAGTTTTGTCTCTGTTCTTCTGCCTCATGGTTTACAGCTTCCACTACTTCTACCAGTACTGCTGTTCTCCTAACTGTCCAAATCAGAGATGTCCAAAAGCTGATATGTTTGCCCATCATAAAACTACTTGTATCTGTCATCCAAAGACTGCATGAGGAAGATTTTCTTTCTTTAATCTCTTCTTCATATATTTATGAGAAATCTTGTCCTGCTTTCCCTTTGAACAGCTGACAATCAGTCATAGTGTTTCTTTCTTCCTCTGACCTGCTAGCCCTTTTGACTCAATTTCCATCTACCTACTGTCTGTCCTTGTCTAACAAACTGTAGCTTCTCCTCATGTAAATCCTTCCCAATTACTCATTCTTCCCACAATTCATGTTATTTTAGAGTCTCTGTAGTGTCACCCTACGGATTGCTTTTAGGTTTGTTACATAGCTTTGATGCTTTAACTTCACTGGGAAAACACAGCCCGTGCTTTGCAGATGAACTAGGTGATGTTTGAGTAGCCAGAGGCAAAGGGTTGTAAAGAGTGGGGTTACCACTGCTCAAAGTGTGGGTGCCTGAGTTGTTCCCCCCAGGCTCCTTTTAAGGACAATGGAGAAAATACACATTTATAAGGCAGGACCATCTAGCCTATTTTGGATGTGAGATTAGCAGTGCCTTTTAAGACTTGTTCTTACTGTCGATAATGACTCAGGTGACTATCTCAGATGCAGGTATTTGAGGCTGCTTTCAGAAGTAACGCACTTTTACAGCAAGGTAGTCAAACTGGCTATTAGGAGTCATACCTGAAGAAGAAGGTACAGTGGGCAATTTGCACTGGGATATAAATGCATGAGCCCTCAGACAAGTGAGAACTCTGAGGGTATTGCCAGGCAACTGTATGTCTGTAGTATTTGTGAGTAATCTCAGAGCTTAAAGTGTATTTAAGAAATTCTCTGAGCTTTTCTTTTACCGCATATGTGTTTTCCAGGGATTAAAGTTCAAAACAAGAAGTGATGGTGGAGACCTGAAAAATATTAAATTAGCTGGAAAGGTTTTATAAGAAATAGTGTAAGTTTTGGAGACCAAAACAGTTTGTTGCAGAGTTCCTTAGGGAGACCTGAGGGAGGGTGAGTGGTTGTGTACAACACAGCTGGGAACGATGGATATACTTTGTTCTCAGCTAATCATTTTGGATATATGTTTGAGGTACGAAGTTTTGGTCCACTTAACAATCTGCTGACTTTCAATATACATATCTTAGGAAGGGCTGTGATTATGGTGCTCAAATGCCTAAAAAGAAATAAGGCACAAGGCAACGTTGTTAAAGGAGGAGGACAAATATTAAAAAAACACCTACCATGCCTGTTGAGATACGAGAAATGAGAACATCAGAATTTATTGCTGTCAAATATAAAATACATTTTATACATCTTCAGAATACAGACGCATTCTTTATTTGTTTTTCACACATTTTATGTACTTTTTTTCTATACAGAAATATAATATAAAATGTTTCATTTATTATTAAGGGACATATTATGATGCCTGTATCAGGAGAAGGATGAAGAAGCCTATCTATCACTATCATTAAGTATATTGTTAAATAATTATGCTAATAATTCTGAAGTAATTTTAACTGTTTGTTCCTAAGAGTACTATAATTATAAATAAAAGTCTGATACTATACACAAACAGCTAAGAATTTCTGTATGATGAGAAACCCCTTTTTCTCAAAAACTTGCATTTTGTAGGATTGATTTAGAGATGCACTTTTAAACATTTTAAAGCACAAGTGAAACAGAAATATTTCTGGAGAGCATCCATGGCATCAAAGGTGGTATGTGTCTTTGTCTCAGGGGGATAGAATTATATAGGAGTTTCATAGCTATAGGTGAAGTTTTCTTTTTTTTTTTTTTTTTTCTTAGTATATATAAGCTTTGGGGAAAGGACACACAGAGATGGTGGGAGCAGTGTTGCTAACATGAGAAAGATATGCAGGCCATTACAGATTGGAGAAGTTCAGTGACCATTACTTAGTGACTGAAGACTTTCATAAAATAGAAAATGAATCTGGAGCTTCTGGGAAATGGCTAAAAGATACTCATTTTGGAGAAAGCCAAACTGATTTCTGAGCCTGATTTCTCCTGAATGACCAGCCTAACCTTATTTCAAGTAAACATTTATCCCAAGATTCGTGATGTATAATATTTTGTCAGGTATTCTAAGTGTACATTTGAAGTTCTACACAAATCATCTTTGAATGTTCATCTATTTTTCTATCGATAAAAGTAGGATTTCTTTGACTTCTATTTCTGTTTCCAAAATTATTTGCCCTTTTTTCTCATTATACTTTTATCATATACTGGAAGCAAGCTCAGGAATAAATATTTGGATGATTTCTTGACACGTAAGTGAAATCTCTTCATCTCACATATGAAGAGCAATAATTGAAGTCATGAGAGATTCTGATGAACCAAGCTGTAGTTTATTTCTAAGGAAAATGATAAATTTGTCCTCAAAACTCTCTAGTTCTCCAATGGCTCTAGAGACAGGTTTTCCTTATTATTGATCGTGCATGAAGCAAGCATAGTTTAGTTGCTGGCAATATTTCTGATGATATATGTTCCCAAAGTTCGTAAAGAAATCTGTTTACTAACATAAATGTTCTCATTGTGATAAATAATGCCTGGAAAATATTTCATTAGGAATAATTTATTTGCTTTGTGTATTTTTTTTTTGTTAATGAACTATGTCTAAATAGAAAACAATCTCACCAAGTATATTTTCATTAGTCAGACTCATTTATTGAAATGTGTTGTTTAAGGTGTCTAGGTTTGCTGGGTTTTATGATTAAATTGTTATAGGAATTTGTTGTTCACCCATTTTTAGAACAAGTTGTTTTTTTTCATCACAAAAGTATATTGTCTGACTGTACCTTAAAAGTTTGAGAGCCGTACTTAAGTTCAGGATTTCAATAAGAGTTCTCTGACATACAAACATGAATTTATTTACAATATTAGCTTGCAATTATTGGGATTTTGTTATTATTGCTATGATTATGCAGTAAAATGTGCTTTTAAAAATCTCATATTCTATTGTATAATCATGGTGAGTTTGCTTAAAATTCTGAAAGCAATTTGAGAGAGAAACTTTACTGTGAACACTTGAGAAACACTCTCATAAATAGCAAGACAAGCAGGAACAGTTTGACAGTTACATGCAGTGATATTAGAAGTGTCAAGTTGTTTCTGAGGAAGAAGGAAGTGTAGATTCCACTGTGTTACACTGGAAACTTCTCTGGTATTTTCTGACTACAACAAGAGATGCAGAGTGTTTAGTTTTCTGCTAAGACAGAAAGCAAAAATACATCAGAGATTGATCAGCCCATTAGCTGATTTATGAAAAAATGACTTCCATTTTCAGCTCTTTGGTATTAGAACATATAGTGCACAATTACCCAATTCCCAATTCCTTTTTTTTTTTTTTTTGGTAATATTTTGGTTCTGATCCGTGTGTGAAGTCCAGAGAAATTCGTTCTTGTCTTCCTCCATCAGATTGTAAGCCATGCAGCCTTCATTTCTGTACAATATGGTATGTCAGAACATATTTTGCCTCACATCAGAATGTGTATTATATTTTTGTAAAACTGAAAGTATAATATGTAGTCCTTGCAATGGTAATATACAACATATCATAGGATCACAAGTAGTTTAGACTGGAAGGGACCTCTGGAGACTACCTGGTCCAAGTCAACCCCTCAAAGCAGCGACTGAGTTTTGAATATCTCCAAGAATGGATTTTCCTCAACTTTTCTATGTGCTTGTTCCACTGTTCAACCACACTTACTATGAAGATTTTTTCACCTAATCTTACTGAGATTCCCCTTGTGGAAATTTGTGTTTGCTTTTGCTTGTTTTTTCAGGTGCTTTGAAGTGTCTGGCGCATCTCTACATGCTCCCATTACGTTCTGTCTTTTCTCTTTTTCAGGCTGGGCAACTCAATCATCCTCCCTCTCCTCAGATGTCATGGTCTTCAACCCCTTGACAAGGGGATTACCGCTGGACTTGCTCCAGTTTATCAGTGTCTGGACTTGCTCCAGTTTATCAGTGTCTATCTTGTAGTAGGTAGGCCAAAACTGGGCACAGCAATCCATATGCTATGCAGAGGCACTTCACTTTAACTGACCTGCTGACTGCACCCTTGCTAATACAGCCCAGGTTCTCCAGCAGGTTGACTGCCAAGCTCTACTGATTATTCTGTCCCAGCTGCAGAAGTTCGTAGTCCACTCTGTTGAACTTGATAAGGTTTCTCTCAACTCTTTCCTCCATCCTGACAAGGTCCTTCTGAATAGCAGTACAGCATTGATTTGGTATGAGCCACACTCCTCAGTTTGATATTATCCATAAACTTTCTCAGAGCATTAACTTCTTCTTGCATCTCATGATTCAGGTAATTAATTAAAATATTAAGCAGGATTGGTCCTGGTAGGACATGCTCCTTTTTCCTCCCCCCAGGAATATTGCTGGAAGTTGGCTGTTGGTTGGATTGCTTACCACTGATTAGAACAATTTCAGCCTAATGGTCCAAATAATTCTCTGCTCATCTTATTGTCCACCTATCCAAACCATACCTCATCATTTTGGTACAAGAATACTACAGCAATCTATACAAATATTCTTTTTGAAGTTAAGGTAAATAATATCTGCTATGCTTCTCTCATCAACAAAGCCAGTCATTCCACTATAGAGAACAAATATGTTTGATCATGCAAGGATGGAAAATTCCTAAATCCACTCCTGCTGGATAGGGCAGCATCTTTAAATTCCTCCCAGGGATCCTACCTGTGCTTTCTCCTGTTGAATACTTTTATGCATTTCAGCTCACTGTTCACCGATGCTGGCCTTCCACATGCTTCCTTAACGTCCTGCACATCAGAAAGGACTGTCCTTGTGCTTTGAAGATGTTGTACCTAATCATCAGCCATCTGGAGCCTCTTTGCCCTTCAGGGCAGCCCCCCATGGGATCCTGCCAACCAGATCCCTCAAACAGCTGTAAACTGTCTCAAAATGACTATTCTGTGGCATGCAATCAGCTTAGCATGGACTTTTACTTCAGCTCAGATCTCTCATGCCTTTTAACTTGATCTTGTATATTCTTTCTAGATATGATGAGAAACATTTTCATTAGATAATTATCATTTTCTTTTTTTTTGTCTTGTCAAGTCTTTTGAACTGTCACATTTATCTTTGTTATTTTAGTCACAATAACTTTACAGTAACTCTAGACCTTTGTTCTGTACACTTTTGTATATTCTAAATTGAATACCATAATATATTACTTTATCAAAAATAGGGCTATAAAGTATAAGTCATCCTAACTTCTGCTGAGCCCTCATTAAGAATAAGAATTCTGGATGTATGAACTTTATTTTTTTTGGACAGCTTTCAATGCTAGTGGTTTACTGGCATATAGACATCATTTTTTATCTATTTTTTTACTCTTTATTATTAATCAAATTTTCTTTCTGAATTGATGGCTTTTTATATGCCCTTATGATCTCTGTTGTTGACAGCAGAAAATGGTCTTCTGGTATATGATGCCTGTTTTTCAAAGTTTATCTAATAAACTTTGATCATGCATGGATGGAAAATTCCTAAATCCACTCCTGCTGGATAGGACAACATCTTTAAATACCTCCTATCTAAAATGTTGCAATAATACAATAAAAATATGCTTTAGGAATGCAATTTACAATATTTAAAAATTTATTAATTCAAAAGTCTGGCAGATAATGTTGGATTACACAAGTTCACATTATGTAATGTTGTTTTGGGTATTTTTTTATAAGAATGTTCCTATTCAATTAATAGGTGTCTTTAAAATCTATGTATTTGGAATATTAATCACTCATAAGTTTGCTCAGGTGTTTTTTTTTTACTATTCTTTTTCTTCTATGCTACTTTTTTCTTTTATATTTCTTTTCAGTGAAGGTTTTTAAGACTATAGGATCTTAAGACCTAAAGACCTTTAAGACCTTACAGTCCTAAAAGCCTTCACTGGAACTGTTAAAAATCATTTGTATGTGTTAAAGATGAACAAGATACAATTTGAGATAGCTCGTAAAAGTATGAGATAACTCATACTAATAATTTAGTACTGGTTATTTCCCAAACCATCAAATGATAATCACAAGCATGACATGTCATTAAAATGGGAGTCATTAGCAAGAAGGGTTTAAATCTGAGCCTGATTTCATTTGTTTATATATTTCATTAATGAATCATAATTAACTTAATCTGATGGATAAATATATTGTTAAGTTCTGCAGTGAATTATATAGAAATCACAGTAATGGATAACACACCTTGTCATTATGTTGATTTTGAAGAGTGAAAATAATTACCTCCACTGGCATACTATCACAGTATATACACAGGTGTGTAGGAAATGGATTTTAGAAGTGTCTGAAAGCTCAGGTTATTAGATTTTGTGCTGTATAAGTATAGAGTGCCATCAAACTTCATCTTGCAAAAGAAGAGCCAGCTGTAGCCTCCCCAAACTTGGTAACCCAAAGATCTATATTATATTAACAAAGTTTATTTACATAGGAGTTACCAATCTGTTTTACCTCTGTTACCACACATCTGAAGCTTTTCAGTCTTGATGGATCTGGTCTCACGAGCGTCTTTGGGAGAAGAGGCTTCTTTTTAACTTGACTTTATGGGAGCGCATTGCAGACTGTATTCTGCATTCCCTGAGCTCGCCCAGCTGCTTAGCAGTACCAATCCACCGGCACTGAGCAGTGAAACTCTGCGGCTGAAATGCTACTGGCAACCCAGTAAGGTCACTTTGGTTTAGCTCATTTGCAGGCTGTGACCCCAGCATCTGTGGTGTGATGGTGAATGGCTGAAGAGAATGCGAGTTTTTGACAAAATGGGTAGCAAATTTGCACAGAAATTATTGCATCCCTCCATCTCTTATTTTTTATACACTCACATTTCAAATATGAAAAAGCACACAATTGCTTTTTCTTTTTTTTTTCTGTTGCTGTTCAGATCATGTACTCCTTTCTATAATAACTGTCCAAGGTTTATTTTCCCTCATTATAAATGGGAATTAAGGAGACAAAAAGTAGAATGATCATGTCTCTCAGACATTGTCTCATCGTTCTCCCAGGGCATTGGTTTCTTTCTCACCTCTGTTCCCTGGGCCTTCTTTTCTTAGAGTTGCAAATGCTCTTGGAAAAAAATTGTTATTCTACCTGTACAATAACAAGCAGAATAAGAGTGGGAGATTGGTCCCACTAATAAGGATAGCTAAAAAAGGACATTTTACCATGCAATGTCAGCTGCACAAAGACAGATCAAATATACTCCTACTGCTGAAGACAAAGACTGAGTAAGGGGTTAGAAATGACTTTGACAGGTCTGTTAGAGGACAGACACCCGTTGATTTAGAAGGCAGTTTGGAGGATGACCTGCCCCATTCTCCTTTCACATAACCTGAAGTAACCATGCTAAACACTTATGACATATCCACTCTGCTGGTGTTTTCATGAGCTTAAACCTGTTTTTCTTTGAGAAATCCACCAAACCAATATTAATCAGAGTGATGCGCAGGGGTGTTTGTTTGTTTGGCTGCGTTTTTCTGGAAGAGATTAGCTCAGTTTTTTCTCAGCACACTAATAGCATGGTAAAGGTTCAGCACTTCTGACCTGTCAGAAGGACTTCAATCAAATATGGAGTTGGGTGCAGTTGCCTAAATATCTAAATTTAGTGATCTGATGACCTGACTTTCTGGAAATGACTGTGTAAATCCTAAGGCTCTGATTTCTTCTCATGTGAACTGGGATGAACCAGATATATATCAAGTAATTCATTCTGCAGTTTACATTAATCTAGTTTTGGAAAGTGCATTGAATTTCCGTTTCCCTGACAAAATATTTTTCTTTATAAGATTGCTACTCTTTCTGAGGCTGACTGTTTGGTTTGCTCTCTTTTCAAGGAGATAGGGAGAAAGCAATAAAAAAACACAGCTAAAAATGCTTTGTTTTATTATCTTTAACATTTCCTTCTTTTGTGAAAAAATAAATTTTAGTTGTTATCACAGTCTATAGACACTGCTGAAATAATAGACTTCTAATTTGCATGTCTTGAGTAAAACTTTATGAAGAGGTCCTAGAAAGAAAATGGTGTTTTAGTACTTCCAAAGTCTGCTTTGTCTAAAATCTGCAATACAGAATATTCAAGATTCATTTTTCTGTCTAGTTAATGCAGGCTTTGTGTGTTTCTTTTTAGTGAAACATAGAGGCTTACAGGAAAAACAACAACAACAAAAGGCTGCATTTCAGAGGTATTAACAATACTATATTTAAAATGTTTTTATTTCTCCGAGCAGCCCTGAATGAGGCAGGAAAGCAGTGTTTCTGACCAGATTTGATCTCCTCTTGCCTCCCCCTGTTCTGTGCACATTTTTCAAGGGCTGTATTTTAATAATATTCTTTGCTGAGAAGAGCAGGTCTAGTTTATATTGTGCATTACAAGTAAGGATAACAAACATTGCAAAGCATTACCTAAATAAAAGGATCTTTTATTTCATGCACTTCAGCTTTGTTCCTCTTTGAATTACTGATTTTGAAGTCTCTTAGTTTCTGTACGTGCAGAAGTAAATTAGACATCCATGTTACTCCTAGAGATGACTCCAAAACCCTTTGTGACTCTTCCCTGAAATATTACCCATCAATATGAATTAACTATCAGACATGACAAGAAGGAATGCTGTTCTTCAAGGCAGATCAGGAAAAGAGTAAGGCATTGATTAAATGAAAACTAAGAACATCTGATTCAAATAAAGAGAAGAAACTTCTTAAATATTCATCATATAAGCTGCATACATGCGAGCAGTAAGTTTCTTTTCAGCTACCTTTCTTCTCTAGCTTCTCCACAGACAGTTTTCCCTGGACACTGAGGCTCTTGATAGGTGGATGTTGTAGCTGCCAGGCTCAAGGCAGCACAGAAACTGCCGTGGTCAATGAAGGCACAGTGACATTAATTCAGAATAAACAACTTCCCAATGTCCTCCGCATGCCTGGTTTCAGCTTCTATAACTTGTATAACTATGTTGACTTTAGTGAGGCTGAGGCTGGTGTTGGTAAGTTGATCGTGTTACAAATATATCAGAAATGTCCCCATCCTATCTTCTACTATTGTTTTCTCCCTGTTCTTGGAGTTTGTCAGCTTCTCTTCTGTCCCGTTTCCTTCTTTATTCAGAAATTCCATTAAACTACTCAACATTTTGGTTGAGTAGTATGAGAAAACACATCAGCATGAGAAAACACATTCCTTTTTATTTTTTGGTGCAACTGAATGGTGAGTTTTCACAGGCAAATTTCTTAGGTTAAAATCAAGGAAATATAATCCTTCTCCTGGGTCACAAAAGTATGTAGTATGTAATATTGTTACTGTGGCTTATGTGGCATTATGATATTGGCTTAACTCCATAGCTCATGGGGCCCTATCTTTCCTTTCACTGTTTACTGCTGCATTAATTTTGCTGGGCTCCTTGTGTTTTGATTATTTTTCCATCACATCTGCAGCTAGAAATTTGCATAATGCTGTAGTTTGACAAAGTTTGCTAATTGAAATTTGAGGTTTGGGAAGTGCCATCACTAACGAATGAAAAAAAAAAAGATGATATTTTGGTCAAGAAAAGTCCAAGGTTTGAGCTCAGTTCATTGATATTCTCTCTGTCTGTATGATCTCATTTTTCATTGTACACATATTACAGAAGGGTAAATACACTGAGGACTGTAAAAATAAACTGTTATAAGCTCAATAACCATAGAGGTGCTTGGTACTAATATGTGTACAAGTCCTAATGAATTAGGAGGCAAAAAAAAAGAAAAAAAAAAGTTTGGAAAGGAAAATAACAGGGGGAAATTACTATTAGAACAAACATCTAAAATGCAGCATGCTCCCTAGTATTTTACTGCATGCAAGGAGACTTCCCATGTTATCATATTGCTGTAAAATACATCTTATAAACAGATTCTCATGGTAAAAGGCTTAATCCCCGAGATGTCTGTTGTGCTGCAGTACATTACTCTTAAATATTTTGGGAAATATGCTGGGGGACTCCTCAGGTGCCTTACTGTTCTGATTTAGAAAATCACCATTCCAAAGTGGTGAACTACTCCTTACTTGTAGCCAAATCCTTTGAAGTCTGTATTAACTCGGGGTGGATAAAGAAAAATGCAAATAAAAGTGTTTGTTTGCAGCATATAGAATGGAGAGTGATACTTTGCAGGTTTTTTGGAAGCTGCCTTTAACAAGGGAAAGAAAACCGCCCCGCACTTGGCCTACTTAACCCTAAAGTCAACCTGAAGAGCTCTGTGTATCTTTGTTGATGTAGAAGTTTCTTCCCTCTCTCTCCTTACAGCAGCATGCTGTCCTTCATTAATATTAACACCTTGGGTTGCCTGTATTAATGGGGCTATCCTTTTTGCCAGAGTTCTCTGTGTTTATAGCTAACATCCCTTTGGGAGTTCTGCTGGGGGTCCACATATATTTCTTTTCCTTCAAACCCCTTCCTCTCTCTCTCTCCTCTCTCTCCCTCTCCTTGTCCTTCTCCCTCTCCCCCTCTCTCTCCCCTCTTTCTCATCTCCCCTCTCGCTTTCTCTTTCCATTCCTTCCTCACCTTCTCCCTCTCCTAAAATACATTTATTTCTTACTTGAAGAGCAGGAGATAGTTGTGTGGCTTCTGTAACACAAATGAATATTATCATCTCACTTCCTTTGTTAGACTAGGTGCTGTTTTGTATACTTAAACAGTGAACAGCTCTTTAATACAGTGAAGGCTAAAATTCTCTCCCCTTCTTCCTTCCAGCCCATTTTGGAAGCTCAGTATACACCTTTCAGCATTAAATGTCTTCATCCACTGAACTGTGAATTCTTTGTCACTTTTCAGATTGCCAAAATAATTGATGCAAACTCTCAGAAAGGTTGAAAGCGAGTGTGCCACTACTGACAGCTGCTTGATGCTGGACAGGAGGTTATCAACTGCTTTCAAGTGAATACAGGGTTGGGGTGACTGATGTATCATTTTTTTCCTCTAAACTCACTACAAAATAAACCACGGAGTTCTGCATGATACAGTGAAAAAAAAAGTCCTCTGAATTTATTCTCTCTTTTTAGAATTTATCGGCAGTCTAACAGTATTTGCTAAAGCTTCATCCTTTTAAATGCACTTAGATAGGTTGCATAATCAGACCCAACAATTTTGTTTTCTAGAATCACATATTCCTACAGACATACTTAGCTAGATTTTACTGAATGTTTCTGAGTGAACTGCCATTTATACTGTAGTATAAAAAGAAGGGAGCTTTAAATATATTCAGCAGTTTAGAATCAGCACTTAAGTATGCCTAGAGAATGGAATAAAGATTTCCAATTATTTACAGTTAAAATATTTTTAAAAGGCTAAGAGAAAAGCAGCATTAAGTCAAAAAGGCAGCATTAAGTCTGAATTCCATCTCCTGCAGGAGGAGAAAACCAGATTACAACTGATGAAATAGAGAATTCAGTATGTGTGTTTTTCAGGAGGTATTTCCTTTTAAGAAATTGACGTAAGATAGCAAAAAAAAGGTGAATGGATTTTCTGAGGAAAATCTTAAAATTAACATTCTAACCTCCAACATCAGCCATGCAGTGGTCAAAAAATCGGTAGTCCTATATCAGTTTTTAGAGAATCTGCTCAGGTAACTACAAGCCAAACAATATATAATATATACATACACGTATATACATATATAACATTATGTAATATAAGAAAATATTTAATCATTTTAAGCTCATTTCTTCAAAATGAATGTGTGTGGAAAACAGTACAGTAATTGACAATTTTGCTTTATTCACTGATGAACGAGCGTTATCCTATGCATAAATACTTACTAAGAATGCATGCCATGGCTATGTGGAAAATCTGCATCTTGGAGCTACAGTAATGACATGTGAGTGCAAAAAGCTGATGCTTTCATGAACTTGTATGCAGTCAGTGCTGAGAAGGGTTCAGAGAAATAAAATGCACAGTTTTGCTCAGTAATCAGCTGTGTGATTATGGAACTTTTACATCCCAAATTATTTTATTTTTCACAATATACTGGAAGAATATGAACAACACTGTTTTGTATTTGTGATGAAAAGTTGACCTACTTTTTAAGTCTACTGTGTGTTAAAGTCACGTAAAAGCAAAGAATTCAACTGTAACTTTTTATAATTAAAGATTATGTCTATACATAAGATCCTGATTACTTACAGTATTTAAAAATCAATTAATTTATTAGTAGTCTCTCTGTAATGATTTAACCTTTTCAATGGAAAACAAAATAAACTGCTGAATTGAGCTTTGTGAAATAAACACGAGTTATTAATTTTACCCCCTTTTGCCACCAATTTAATTATAAATAATACCTTCAATAAATTGGAAATTGAGGCAAAGTTTATTTACCTGATGATTAATGAGGGTATATGCAGGAGTGTAAAGCTGTCTAACAACATAAAATATACCTAGGTACCTGTACTGTTTTTATTTTTTGTATGAATGGAATCATCAAAGGCTGTTTTTCATTTTCTGTGTCACAAAGACCAGTCATATTTCTCCAAGTCACCTTGCCACATAGTCACTTCCAGGAGTGTATCAAACTGAGATTTAAAACTGCTGGGGTTTGCTACCTCCTCAGGTTTTGTTTATTCAAAGTTATCACACAAGTACAAAAATGAGATGCTTATATGGGCATATATGTGTGTGACACCAAGAAGCTTTCACAACAGACTTCACTGCGCCAGAAGTCAAAAAAACTTGCAGTTTCCTGGCTAAATAACTTATCTTCATATATTCACTCATTTATATTCCAAAATAATCTCTTTAAGTATGTCCACAGCCTGATGTTTCCATCCTTGATATATTTACAAACAAATATTGTAATCTCATGAGACGACTCATATGGACCAAACATGATATCCCCATCCTTGTATTGACAGTAGCTTTCAATTTCATGTCGCCAGGAAATGTCCAAGATGATAGACACACTCTTACATTTTAACTCAAGACTGCATATAACACACGAAGCAGGACTGGCACCATTAGTAATATTGAAAGAAATTATGCATCTTCCGATGAATAGGATATTTCCTCTCTTATTATTGCTGAATGCTATTCCTCTGTTTTTGTCAGACCCTTACCCATCATAAATTTCATTTATGAATTCCCACAATTTCCAACTTTACTAGGAATATTTTATAAGAGACACCATCCAGTGCTTAACTGAAAATCCACACGCTGGATAGCTATCACATTTCTGACACTTAGGAAAATCACTTTTCTCGCAATCCCTAACTCTTCCTCATGCACATATATACCAACACAAAGTATTGCAATGTAACTGACTCAGAATTCTCTCTGGGTAGGGCAGACAGAGTATACAGAGAGTGAGGAAATAACAAGATTTTAACATAACTGTAAAAAGAATGAAGGTGGCACTCAATGAGCTTATTTGCATACATTTAAACCCTTGCATATCTACATTAGTACCGCAGACTGCATAGTGATACAGTTCCATTCCCTGCGTAGTTCTAGGGATGAACTGCAGACTGGTTTTACATTATCCCTGCTAACACTGCTGATATAATTTGATCAATATTGAATCAGAGATTTGAGGGCTGTCGTCTCACTTATTTTCATTGTTCGGACTGCATAGTGAGGGGATGGAAAGCAGCTTGGAAGTCCGTTTGATGTGAGTATAAGAGCTGTTCCATTCATGTCATTGGCTCTATAGTAGTAGTACTATGGTTGCCATGTGCTGTTACATTTTAATACATATGCTGAAGGGAACCAATTCATTACTATATGTGTTATATTACTACTATATTACTAAATATATTAAGCTAAACATTTTCAAGATTTGCACTGAGAAATTTAAACATTTGTAGATGGGTAGATACATAGTTCAGTGGTCTGCTTTTGGGCTTAAAGATAAGAACATACCTAAGTGCATTGTTGACACAGGATCTTCATGTGCCATAGATCCAAATGGATTAATAGTACTTGTTCATATAACTAAAACCTTCTTATAATGTATGCTATACCTCTCTCTTGTCCTCTCCCATTTTGAAAAGTTAATATTTGAATTAAAATTTCAACATTGCCATTTAATGGTTACAGAGCAGTTTATTTTCTGTTAATACTTGTTCTGATTGGTGGCTGAATTTTGAATTTCCTTGCATTTTTATGAATGGAGCAACAAAACACATCTCAGAAAGATATCTAAGAATTTCAGTGGCTCAGTTCATGTAAGATATCAGAATTTTCATTCCTACAGTATAACATACAGAATGGTGGGACATAAACAGTGCAATATAGTGGAAGATTAGGGCTGTATCCTATTATGCTGGATGCAACATGTCCTTTATGTTCCCAGCTGATTGCAGTTGTGTATAAAACACACATTTAAATACAAAATGGAAGTGATAAAGACTATCTCTTTATCTCTCTTAAAGACTCTTAAAAAAAGTTATCTATGTTGTTCAGCAATTTTTTATACTATATGACTTTGTGCCTGCTTCATTTTTCACAGCTTTAGGGGTTTTCTTCCCTTTTAGTTTTTGTGTTTTTTTGGCGTTTACTTTATTTTTACTTTCTTTGTCTTTATGCACATAAACTTTAGCAAATATCTATTTAGGTATAAAGTAAAAATAAAATTAAAGAAATATTCACATAGGGAATGATATTCTTATCTCTTTGAGTTCTTTACTGATATACTTTGACTTAAATGTGGTCATAGCGTCACCTTCAGCTGATGTTGCTGTTACATTGTGAAACCAGTCACTTCAGAAAATGATTAGATTTTTTTGACACTTTGCAAAGTGACTATTTCAGGCATCCACTTTGAGGAGTGACTCAAATTTGTAGGCATTTTGTGAAATGGCTGGAATAACAAGCACTTTGTTACACAACTGGACTTCTCCACGCAGTCATTACATGAAATGCCTAAATATTTTGAATGTTTTATAAAATCATTCACATTAGTGAAATCTAGCATATTGTAAAATATAATTTGTAGGATACACTGTTGCAATACTACTATAAATAGTAAAAGTACAAATAGTTCTGTTTATTAGAAATAGTTGTCTAAGAAGCTTTTTGCAATCAGGAAATTAGTTAACAAATGCAAGTGTTACAGACAAAACTCTCTGTCCCTCATTCCTCAGCTCTTTTCAGATCCACGAGGCTTAGGGTACTGCCTGTTTTAGGGAACCTTTCTTCCTATCAGCCCTCTTAGTGTTTGCCTGTTTTCCAGAGGTTAAGGAAAAGCTTTATTCTTTCTGGTGGGAATCTCATCAGTTTGAAAGAGTCAAACTCTTTCAGGATATGTAGCATCCAAATCCTGGTCATGTCTAAAAACAGCTTCTCAAGAAGACAGTGTCTTTGCAGCTAGAGAGTAATGAGATACTTCATTTCCAGTGTTTCCAAGCAGGATCACTAAGTACTCTAGATTACTCTGCCAGGGTTGCTCCAGAGGTAGACTCCTGGTAAGCTTGACTCCAACAAAAGAAGTTTCACCCTTTCTGCCCTGAGGACAGGGCAAGATTTTACGTCTCCCAGGAGTATCCAGCATAGCGAATTAGAGACCAGATCCATGTATCCTGCTGCTATCCAAAGAGTCTGCTTGCAAAAACCCATCCTGGGAGATGTACATCTCATTTTTGCCATTGCAAACTGTGGTGGCTGGCCCACCACCACATCCTTTCCCCTCCTGCTGCTGTGGCATCAACTTCTCCCTCTGCATCACTGGCTGGACCTTGCTGCTCCATAGGGCTTTATTCCTTCAGTGAAGGAGTTCCTGGAACGAAGATGAAACAATTGCCATTATCCCAGATGAGTAATAATATCATACCATTGATTTTTTTTTGTTGTGTAATGTGCAATGAAAGAAAAAAATGAAAATATTTCAGACTTTCAGAATGATGAATTAATTTTCATCTATACTGTTTGTTTATAGGTATTTATTTTGTCAGTCTTAGGTTATAAGATGAACTATATGAAATGTCTTTACAAAAATCTCTGGTCAAGAAGACTTTAAAATATCTCTAATTTAGCATTTTACTCTGTTCCTGCAATTTCAAGGTATTTGGTAAATAATTCCACAGATCTTTACATTTAAAATAATAAGATCAGTTGCACCAACATTAGTACTTATTAGAAAAGTAAATTAATGAAACCAGTTTCTGAAGGTCTTGTGGAAGTCCTTTTGGAAAAGCATCAGAATTGTGGTCATTTTATGTCACATACTTTGCAAGGATCTGAATTTTACAAAAGTTTCCTTATATAATTCAGCTCAAGGAAACTTAGAATGATGCCAGCTAGTTACTAATTCTCTTATCAAGAGAATTTAAAGAATGACTTCTTAAGATAGCTTTATCTTCATACTACCTTTCTCCTGCAGCTCATTTGCAACTCAATTCAAAATTACATTTGAGGCTGTGCTACCAACAGGGTGCACTGTGGAAGAGAACTTACTGTCACTGGAGAGCAGAAGTTGAGATTTATATTTTTCTGGAAGTGAGACTCATGACATCCACTGTTACTGTTTAAAAAACAAGTGTACTTTTGTTAAGCCATTGATGAACTTAGTATATTAGAAGAAGGCAATAAAACACTCTCAGCATGGGGTCTTTCCCTTTAAAATTAAAATTGTTCATGGAATATGTTGCTGTTCTCATGGGAGAATTGAGGAAACTCTCCATTACTCAGATATCTTCAGATACTTCGGGGGCATTTTGCCAAAAATATAGAAGCATCACAAACTTATTTTATAAAATGTTCACTTTTATATAATAACTCATGCAGATATTTATATGCCCTATATATTTTTTAATGTTTCATTGGTTTGCAAGATCTACACAATCACACTGATTGAAATTAAGTAAGTAAAAAGGGGGTCACACATGATAGATGATGCCTTGTCTATTTTGTGAGGGTTAGTTTCAGAGAAGTTCACCAAGCAGGTGACATAAACCTGCCAATGCAGAATGGCCCTTGATCAATGCTAATATTCTAACAATATGTGGGTATTATTTAAGGGAGTGATAGATGGCCTAGGTGCAATTAAGCGGACAACTTTTGGCATTTGCTTTGGGTCAGTGTGAATAAGAGATTAATAACTAGAAGAATACAGTGTAAATGTCTCCCTATGTAGCTGATGGGTTAAACATTTTAAATTTTATAATGAAATATGTTTGTTACCAATTATAGAAGAGAAGACAAGATTACACTTAGCAGTAAATTCCAGTCTTCTTACTTAGGGTTCCTAAACTGGGAGTCAAAATAGTAGTTAACTATAAAACACTGTAGTACTATATTTTTGAGGCTTTATAATGGATAACAATAATGGGCTGGGACCACCTAATCTGAAATTGTTTGTCCATATTAATACAGAGGGAAAATTATCCTCATCCATTTTTTTTGGAAAAAATGCTCTTTGCAAATATGTATAGCATACTTACCCATTGCAGCTTGAAAACAGAATTCATATTTTGGATTATTGATTTAAATTCTCTGTTGTTTTTGCCTTAAGTCTCATATACCCTTTTACAGGCTGTTCAAGAGGTAACAACAAGAGGCTAGAATGACAGGCATATTTTCTTTTGGGTGCAGTTCTAGTTTAGATTTTCTTTGTGTTTTGTCTGTCAAATTTCTTTGAGTAATTGCAGTTTTAATGAAGTGAAATCCTCTAAGGTTTTAGCTGACTTGCACTATAATTCATTAAAAACACTACTGCAACTGCATGCACTATAGAGAAAAAAATTGAATTACGTTAATATTGCATCCAACCGGCTCACAAGCCATCAAAAGCTTCATATTGGATCTGTCTTCCCAGCATCTGTCACTTGCCTAAGGCATACAAGCAAGGCCTGAAAGTTTTGAGACAGATGCTGACAGTCCTGAACTGATTGACAGTGCCAAGGACCCTTTGAGGAATTTGTCTTCTCATTTAGACTTAAAGTCGAAAGGCTTTTAATTGAAATATCATAGCTGATTGATAGAATCTTCAATATGAAGAAGGATGCAGCATACTCACTAGCCAGGTCAAAAGACATTGAAAGTTTTGGGGAGTTGGTATATTTATGCTGCGGTAAGTTCTTCTAAAATTCACAGATTGTAATTTTATATGACACATGAAATATCCTTTTGATGCATTAGTATAGAACTGTGTACAGTGATGTCCCATAACTCAAAGAAGAGTTCGATGTCTTGAATTACTGCAAAAAGGCAAGCAAAGTTACCTGTTGGAGAAAGTGCTACCATCGACAACAAGAGAGTCGAGTCAACATCAGAACTGTATTTCATTCAAAAATCATTGAGTATCAGTTTGGCAAACAAATACCCTTAGGCACAGGGGGCTGATATACAGGGCCTGGTATAACTTTTTCTCTGGGTGTATCTTCTACGAAGATGGCTTTCACTTCTAAGAGAATGCGGGTGCTGCTAGTGGGTCACTTTGAATTGAGCTTCTTTCACCTGTTCATTTTCCAGGATGCAATAAGTAGACATGTAGCTTGGAAGTACCTTCTTTGTGGCTTATTAATAGCATTATTTTGGTCTCCACTAGAAAGGTACTTATCCATCACTTTGTGTTGCCTCCCTACTCTTTCCTGAAACAGCTTTGCTATTGAACTAAATCAGCTTATAAATACAGTAAGCATTTTAATAACTCAGTGTTGCTAAGTAGCAAATGTTTTAAAAAACAGGACAATTCTCCCTTCTGTATCATTCTTTCCCAACCACAGTGATGCAAAGAAAGTCTAAGTCTACAAAATGCCACTGGGAAAATATTCATTTATTTTTTTCCCCTAGGAATTATGATTTGAATTATCACTCAAATTTCAGATCATGATTCTGAACTAAATCCTTTTGTATTAGCAATTATTAAATAACTTGGAGAATGAAACTTAAATATTTTTTCCCTGCTTCGGCTTCTAGCTCACAGTATAGGCTATATTTAATTTTTAGTCCAGATTTAGATCTATAGTAATGGCTCTGGAAGATTTCTTCATCCTTGTCGCTACTCTAAGGCAATTTCACACCTTCCTGAGTCTCTAAGAGATGTAATACTTGGAAGTGTTAATTGACCAAATCATCAGTAAGAGGGATAGAAAAGGGGGAACATGAAATAAAATTCTGCTCATGACTTTGACTCGGAAATGTGGGAATGGTCATTATGCAACAGATACTCAGACAGAACAAAACTTAAACTGCTTTCGACTATTTTAAGATCTCAAATGGAGGGATTACATTGAGCAATAAATAAAGTATTGCTGAAGATGACACCTCCACCTGGGAGAATCAGAAATTAATATTAGAAGCAGGCCAGGTACTCTTACTTTAATCTGAAGACAAAGTAAATTTTTCTTCTCTCTTCCAAACACTTGGTTAAGGAAAGAAAGGCATGACTGTGAGTATCAAATGGAAGGATTTTTTCAGGTGCCAGGAAACTTTGACTATAAAAAAATGCAGGCGCCTTTCTGGATTTGCCAGACATTGAAGGATTACATCTTCCCAAAGCTAAAGGAAGTGAAAAGGCTCAGTATTAAGCAGTTACATTTACTAACTCCCAGGAGAAAGATCTCACAGATAAATAAATAAGTAAATAAATAAATTAATTAATATGTAGGTAAAACAATGAAAAGGAGAATTAACTATCTGAGATATGAAACAGACAGCAAAAATAAACATTAAAATTCTTGTTTTATTTGGCGGTAGTCCAGAAATGTTCTGGAATACTTTTTGTACTTTACTAAAATAGATGAAAATCATCACCTCTAGTTTGGGATTATAATTGCTTCAGATCATTCTCTGGTGAATTTTTATGGTGGCAAAATTCACTATAGAGACAGAAAAATTTGCCTATTCTATTAGTGGAGTGGAACTGCCAAAATTGCTGGCAGTTTTCTCCAGATCACAGCTCTCAGTGTGGTTTTCATTGTTCAAGGGGCTGGAGGGAATACATACCTTAATTACGACTTACTCTTTTCCCAATGCCAAAAAATCGCCTGCCTCTCTGCAGATACATATCTTCTTCAGTGAAATCTGTATGGCTGTCAGGGGACAAGGGAATGGAGAAACAAAAGTGACACTTTCCTTAAATACACAACTTGGGGCTATTCCGCAAATCTGACAGGTCTCTTTCTCATCACAACTGCAAAATAAGAAGAATGGCTATTTTTACTCTGTTGAAAAGCAAATGTAAATCTCAGTTCTTGTCCTTTCTGCAGTAATCTTTTCCTCCTTCCACACTTGGTGAAGATAGATAATAAAAATAAAGAGTCTAGCAGTAATGTTAAGCTCTCTCCTAGCAGCAAGGTTGGAAGTGAGATTTATTCTTCAATTTACTTCTAGTATCAGACCTTTGGGTACGTGAAGATGGGGAGAAGAAAACAACCAGCCAAAATAACTCCCAAATTCTTCTCACTAAAAATGCATTTGAAAATTTCAGACCCAATCTTGCTAAACTGCTAGGTCCAACATAGGGCATCCTGCTAATATCTGGGCATGGAACACAGTCTCTGGTCTTACTAAAAAGGGATTTGCAATTTTTTTCCCTTTTTTTTCCTTCATAAATACTTAAAAAAGTCTTAAAAACTGACAAAATTATTTCCCATAACTTTAAAAGATGCTTAATGACACCTCATCTTATAATAACGAACCATGTTCATTCTGTAGTGGAGACTACGTGGTAATTTTGACTTTTAACTGTATTTTTAATTTTGATTCCAGCTACTTGAGTTGCATTGTGACATCCTTGACTGGACTGATGAGAAAATTAAAAGCAAGTCTTAGCTCAAGCAGCTGTTTTTAAGGGCAAAATAGGTAAGGAAGTTGATAAAAAAAAACTACAGATGTTGACAAAGAAATAAAAGCTCCAGCCCAGATATATGTCAACCTAGTTGAGATTCAGTCTAGAGGAGCACAGTGGAGTCAAAGTCAAGTATCATATATGAAGATAGACTTGGAATGTTAAGGTTTGTGGTTTAGTTAGGGGTATAGGAGCAGACTTGAGCTTAATAACAGTTATGTACTTTATGCTTTTCTTACTGGAAAATTATACCTGCAAAAAAATACATTGAACACTCCTGATCTATTAACATCATTGTGACATATATGCATCTAGAGTGCACAAGGTGAAACAGAGTAAGAAAAGAGAAGGAAAAAAAAGAGCATACATATGGAAAAGAAACAATATCACATTGAACTGAATGAAGAACAGGAAAAATAATACAGGAATACATGCCTAAGTTGTATCAGATCTTTTTTTATTTCTACCCCTTAAACTATGTGAAACTCATTTCATATTTATGCATAATTAATTGGGGATAGGAAAATAATGCTACTTTAGAGTATATAAAAAATGTGGACTTTTAAAGTGTAAAGGTGAATCATTTTTTTCAGTCAAGCTCATTTACATGGATAGCTTACTTTAAAATACACTAAAGAAAGAAGGTCCATTATTGTACATATACCTGATGTATTCAGCATGTTTTTTAAAAAATCTTCTCTATTTTTTTATCGCAAGTCTACTGTGCTTCCCATTGCATCATGAACACATACTTTTTTTTTTTAATTTAAGTTAGAAATCTTTGTGGAGCATAGTACTCTCCAAAGTTGTGTGCTTCTTTTCTGGAAATTCCTAGAATGAGCATGGTTTTAATACAGATTTGGGTTCTTTCCACTCTGTATGTTAGAAACAATAAAAATAAATTATGAATAAATGAATAAATAAATTAAAAAAAATGCAGTGGGTGAGAAAAGCAAATAGTAACAAAAAAAAAGAGGCAAGAGAAGAAAAGAGAGAAAATAAAAAATAAGGTGATATTTTTAAAGAAAAAATTCATTGAGGAGATTAAAAAGGCAGCCTGGTTGCTGATTGTTCTTTCTTTGATTTTTGCCTGCTTATATTCTCTTCCTTCTCCATTTTACTTGCTTTTGGGAACTGTACCTTCTGTTGCTTCTAACATCAGACGTCATTGTGTCTGCTGGGGTCAAAATACTTGGCTCATTCTGCCCTCCAGGGGTTCTGGCTAATAAATAAAATGCATCTGTCCTTTGCTAGCCTTTTAGAAAGTCCAGCTGAAGCTTAACTATAATCAAGCAAAGAAAATTGCATATAGCTAATTATTCTGCTTTTATTGGCTTTACTGGCTGGAGATTAGCAAGAAGAAAACATCTCTGAGTTGGTTTAATATGATTACTTGATGGAACTGTGTTTGCGGGTCTAAAGATTAGAAGATTAACACAAATAATTTTACTCTCATAATTAGTTCTGCGTTACCGTCTGTCTCTGATACAAATAAGAACTGTAGTGGTTTTGCTTCATATCCTTGATCAGTTTAATATGAATTTTGATAGCTTTTTTGAATAGGATGGCTATCAGATTCAAATGTACCTATCATCTTGCATAATTATCAATGCTTTTAGCATCTCTTTAATTTGTAGTCTATGTCCTCTATTATGTCAACATGTCATCTCTGTCTTTCAGATAAGAGCAACACAGGGTTACCTAACAAGATACAAAAGGATTTTTTGAAATATAAATTCAGTGCATGAAAATTCAACCCTGCAAAGGTAGATTATGTATTAACAGTGCACCAATGAATAATTCATAATTGTCTTTGACAGTCCTATGAAAGCAAGTATTTAAAACAGCAGTCAAGAATATGTCTATGTTTCTGGATAGAATAAAAGAAGAATCAAAACAGACAACACATTTTAATGTTAGCATTGGCTCATTGCATTTTAGGATTTGTAAAAGTGCTCAAAGCCTCTCATGCCCTAGGCCTAATACTTCTGCTCTGATCTGTGGAAATTGCTTATAGTTTCTATGCCCCAGACCTTAATAACGTTATGACACCAAACGGAAGAAATAAAACTCTGCAATCAAGCAGAAGAGTGTACATGAGTGACAGAATAAGGAATAGAAAAATGATAGAGGGTATTTTCTAGAAGATTCGGGCAGGCCGAAAATGAAATAACTGTTCTTAAGAATTCTTTTAGGATAAGGACAGAGGAGTTGTCATATGAGAGGCAGAAACCAAAAACTGATTAGGACTAGAAAATCTGTCACCATGAAAAATTTTAATTACATTAATTCTAATTACATACAAAAAAAGTCTTATGCTAAATAATTAGGGGAATATTAATAGGAGGTTCTAGGATCTGCTGAGTTAGTGTAGCTACTGAAAAAAAAAAGTTATAAATGTATATTTCCTAGTTTATTAAGGGTTCTCTGCTAGACACCTGAAGCATTTCTCTTATCTTCCCTACCACTATCAATTTGTTCAGACACATCAGAGTAACTCATTAGCTAGAACCTTGTCTGGCATCTTAGAGTGAAAAGAAAGTCTTTACATTTTGCAAGATAAGATTAATATGAGGTAAATAATTCAAAGAATTACAGAATGCCTGGGATTGGAAAGTGCCTCTGGAGATATCTAGTCCAGCCTCTGCTCAAGTAGGATCAGCTAGAGCAAGTTGCCGATGTCCAGTTTGGCTATGATTATCTCTAAGGGTGGAGACCACAAAACCACTCTGGACTACCTGCATCAGTGCTTGACCACCCTCACAGTGAAAAAGCTTTTTTTCTTACATTTAAGTGGAATTTCTTCTATCTCAATTTGTGTCCATTGCCTGTTGTCCAGTCCCTGGTCATCGTCACTGAGAAGAGTCTGGCTCCATTGTCTTTACTCCTCACATAACACATTTATATACCTTGGTATACCCCCGAGCCTTCTATTCTCCAGGATGAACAACCCTAACTCTCTCAGTTTCTCCTCGTATGTCTGATGCTCCAAAGACCTTCATTATTTTTACTGGACTTGTTCCAGTATCTCTATATCTCTTTTTGTACTGGGTAGCCTGGACCTGGATCCAGCACTCCAGATGTGTCTCATGGAGTGGAGTAGAGAGGAAGGATCACATGCCTTGACATGCTGTCAACACTCTGCCCAGTGCAGGCCAGGATACCGATGTTCTCTGCCACAAGGGCACATTGCTTTCTCCTATTCTTGCTGTCTTGCCCTTCTTAAAGACAGCAGTGACATCTGTTATCTTCTAGTCCACAAGAATCTCCCTTGATCACTAAAGCCTTTCAAAAATTGAGAGTGGCCTCACAGTGACACGGACCAGCTCCCTCAGCGCTCATCGATGCATCTGGACCCATGGACTTGTGCATGTCCTGTAACTTTAAGTTTTCCTCAACCTGATCGTCCTTCACGAAGGCAAGTCTTCCTCACTCCTGACTTTTCCTTGGGTCTCGGAAATGTGGCACTGCTGGAGACAAGTCTTACCAATAAACACCAAGGCGAAGAAGGTGGTGAATACCTTGGCCTTTTCTGTATCTTTTGTCACTAGGTCCCTGTCTGGTTTAGCATTTTCTTGAATCTTTCTTTTGCTGCTATAGAAACCTTTATTATTGATCTGCTTGTTCCTCACCACATTCAGTGGGCTTAGCTTTCCTAATCATGTATCTGCAAGCTTGGACAGCATCTCCTTCTGCATCCTCTGTCCTTATCCTCAACTCTTTGTACTTTCATTTTATATCTGAGCTTTTGACAGGAACCCAACTGAACTTGTTCATCCATTCCAGCATCCTGCCACTCTTTCTGGACTTTCTGCTCATTAGAGTAAACCATTTTCAGAAACTGATCCATCAGTGTTAATTTTATAGGTCACCATACCTACTTTTTGTTTGAATCTATTTCTTCAGGCATTCAGATTTAATAGAGTTTACTTGTGACCTTAATTTGATTACTGCCATTGTTCCACCCCTAATTAGCTAAATAAAATTGTTATACTTTGGCTTGACATTATGTCTTAAGTGTATATTTGCTTGTCCATCTATTTTAATAAGATCAATGAAGGGTATGTAGAGTTGGGCTGTTCTTGTTAAAGTAATAACATGGTACAAGAACTCTGAGGACATGACTCAGCAAAGACTGATGACCAAAGAAGTCATATCTAAACCACTCTGATCATCTTTCAAATGAATATTTAAATACTTTATGACTATATCCCTATGCCAGGCTTTGAGAGTCCAGGATATCTTTCCTGATTCACTGAACTTTAGCAATTTTGGCTGGAGAGCTGAAGTGCAAGTAATCTGAGAGATGACAAGGCATCTTGGCATCTATTCCTTTTCTTACATTAGACAGAATCGCCCCTGTGTCTGAATAGCAGTGGTGATGGCACTCACCACAGGAGCTCTCCAAAAGATCACTGTGGTCATAAACATCCAGATTTTCTAAAAGGTGTGGATGAGAAAAATGTAATATGTAAAGTTGTGTTGGTCAAGCTAATTTTAACAAGGTCTGTTTCTTCATGCTAAATTTTTGTGTTCTCCTGTTCAACAAACTGCTATTCTTGAAAGTGAGATTAAGAAATGTAATGAATAACTCTTGGTCATCATGTAGCCCACTGCATATTTAACACCAATGCTTGCAGGTGTGTACACCTATATACGCTACTTGAAAGCTTGCCACATTGGATGTAATCACAAAACATCTTAGTCACTGCCTAAATGAATTATCAATGCTGAGAATATTTGTATTCTGAGAGCAGATAAACGGAGAAAAAATCCAGGTAACAAATGACCTTCATTCACAAGCATCTCACTGCTCCTTTCATGAGCTAGTAAAATACCTAAACAGCTTCAAATCAAGTTAGGACATTAATCTGGCATAAAGCCTGGTTTCTGGACCCTGACATTTCTCTGCATAGCTTACTGCAGATCTAATCGTGCAAAATTTTTATGAATACAGTTTTGTCTGTTGAATATAGAAACGCAGTTTCAGTAAAAAATACTGAACATTTTAATCATAAATGAGCTATAACAAGCCATTTGAATAGCTGCATTGAATGGCTCCTTGAGCCATTTTCTGAAACTGAATTGATGGGTGACATTAAGTTTACATCATAGTAATATAACAGCTAAAGTATTTTTGAAACATAATTGCAAGTAAAGAGAATAAATAATGGCTTATAAATATGTTAACAGGCAATTCTGGTGATATGTAATATAGACACACTTAAAAGCAGTTAGTAATCAGATGTTTGAATTTAACAACGTTACAGTCTAATAATGTTTCATTGCTATATTCCTAAAATTCTCTATCTAAATAATACTAGCAACTATGATCACTTCAGTACTATCAAATTTGCAATTGTCAGTGATGGCAATAAAAAAAAGATGCGTAAAATACTTGCATCTATGTTAAGTGGAAGTTACCATGTGAAAAGGATTCTTTTTCTGTATATATAACATGTTGGTCTCTATGTATGATGTGTCGACTTCAGCTTGGTAACTCCATGATAGCTTTCAGACAGGGGATTTTATTTATTTTTTAGAATGAATAATTTTAAAGTTAACGATATAACATCAGAAACTTCAAAGAAAAATGTCAAAGGAAAAGGGTTTTTATAATTAGATATTTGCTGAAAACCTCTTCGATCTTTGAAACTACTCAACCAATAAAAATGAGCAAAGAGGCAATACATATAATTTTTTCTGAGGTCTGTGGAGTCTTTTTATTGAGATAATGACACTAGATAAATAAGACTTTTTATAAGATTTTTTTCAAACATCTTGTGAAGAAGATTTCATGCTACTAGGAAAAGTACTCCTGCATTTCCCTGTTCTGTGAGCAGAATTTCCTTTGAATAGGACTTAGGACAGATGTCCTGTTTTCTGTATGGCTGTGCCAGTGGAGGAGGTGCAGGCAGCCTGCCTGGCCTGACATCCTGACATCCTTGACTTTTAAAAAAGTATATCCTTGTCACCCAACTCCCTTTGTGTAAAGAGGAAGATGCGATTGTCAGCTGGATTGTCACTGGAAATGGACCAGGAGCAAGTCTGGAAGGAGTTCCCTCTTCCGCCATCACCATGCCGTCCAGAAAAAGAGCACCTGTCTGCAGTCCAATTCAGCCTTGAAGAAGAGCGATAGAGGGCTGGTTCCGGATTTCAGGCACTCTTGCCTGGAAAAATTAATGTGTAGTCACTTCCTTCCTTCCCTGATTTGCACCCAACATTGAGACTTAGGAGAAGAAAGGGCCATTCAAGAGTAGGAGAGAGAGAGAGGCATAGTATAAATGAGTGCAACAACATTGTACCAGTGGTGCCAACTAGTATAACATACATGATGGTCAGATAGTTTTCATTTAGGCCTATTTCTTTCTCTCTACTTCTGCTCGCTCTCTCTCGCTCTCTTCCTGAGTTTGCTAGAGCAGAGACAGGGTGTTGAAGTCTGAGATGCCTCTTACAGGAACCTCTAGAATTCTTACGAAAAGAGAATTGCTCTGTGCCCTGGAAATTTCTGAAATTGTATAACAAATGTCGGAAACTGCCTACCCTTATTAGGAGATGCCTTTCAATTGAGTTCAGAGTCCCCACTGAGTTACTTTTGAAAATCAAGACCCTGTGCATGACCATATAATTTTTGTGCAGAATTCTTTCACTGCAGAGTCCTTTTATGTCACTAGCATCCTATAAATACACAGTCTACCCAGCACTGCTAAATGTATTATATGAGAGAGCTTAGGAAGGCGTAGAGGAAGAAGAAAAAAAAAGAAAGAAGGTCAAATCACCTATATCCCTTAAATTCATTTTGATAAATGAGAGACCTTGTGGGGATCACTTATTGCTATTTCTTGTCAACCTCAGAATTCTTAAGTAATGAGAAAATGTGCTTGGAGAGATGAAGCACAAGTGTGAATGCAATTTGTATGGCTTTTCTGATTCAGGAGTCAAGAGCAGCTACAACCGGACAGGATCATTCTAACTGCTACTGCTTTTGCCAAGCTGATACCAGCAATACGATGGAAAAACACAGGCAAAGACTAATTCCTCGCAAGTGCTGTGCTACATTGATGTAAGTATTGCGTAGATTAAACAGTTAGCATGAAAAAGCTTTTAACTGTGTATATGTATTCAAAGACATTAGAAACCAATGGAAAGGAAGTTACTAACTTCAGAGTTCCTGGAGGAGAGAATGCATCTGCATAAGTTCTCAAGTCCCACTTACTTTTACCAAAGACTGGGAAGTACTTTGGAAGATTTTATATAGTTCATAAAGCTTCCTTTTCTTCTCTTGCTTTCAGTTGTACCCTGGCTTTAGAAGCTTAATCTAATTTAAAAATAATATTTTCTAATTTCACTGCATTTTAACTATCTATTTGATGTATTAGCAGCGCTGATTTTCTCTCTAATCCCCTTTTATCTTTCTTTTCAGATGAATGCCTAAATTTAAATATTTTTTCACCCAAGGTGACCGCAATAGCTAAACAGTGTAGTCTGCTATATCTCATGTCAGATAACATGACTTTTATGTGGCTGACTATGATTTAGGATCCTAGAATGGGAGATGTTTTTGTTTTGTGAAGGGACCTTAGGAGGCCCCCAGGAACAACTTCTGGTCAAAGCATGGCCAGACCTTGCCCAGTCAAAAAGTACTTCGTCCAGGTGTTTTTGTGGCACCTTATCCAGTGCTTCACTGGCCTCATAGAAAAATTTCCCCCCATGTCTTTTTTTAATATATATTACTATTTGCCATTTCTAACAAAGGAATCTTTGTGTGCCAAGATATTGTCAGATCACTGAAGCCAAGTCATAGATTAATCAGTCTTTGTGCTGTGATTTGCAATTATAAAAATAATATCTGGTTTTGGGTGTGAGCTTTTGTTCTCCTCAAATTTCTGTCCCATCCATTCTCTATTGCCTTATTTTTAGAACAGTAAACTCTTTTGAGGTGCTGGAAGTCTTCTGTTTGCATGCTCAGACACGATGGAGAATAAACCTCTGGTCCATAGCTGGGTTCATTGCGGATCATATAAATATTCTGCAGATTTATTTCATATTAGTATAGGGACCAACATTTAGAACCCAAATAAGAGGTTTCATAAATCTAATTCATGACAATGTCTAGTAGATTAAGATATCTGGCAGTCTTTTTTTTTTATAATTTTACAACAGGGAAATACTAATAATTATGTTGTACATTAAAAAAATACACTTTTAACATCAGGAAAATTACAGAGTCAAATTATTGTTTACTAACAATATAACTTTCTTAAGACTACTTTGAAAGGATTTAAAGAGAAACGTTATTTGGAAGAAGCAGAGGATGGCACTGTTGGACTGCAATTACGAGGCAATACAGACTGCAAATCTTGAATTACAGTGTTACACAATCTTTCAGATATTATATCAGATGCCATACGAGATACATAAGTGGAAAAAAATCTTTACATTGGGTTTTGACTGTTAAAATTTTGCTTGAAGTCTTGTAGTCAGAAAGGAAAATGTGTTTTTTTTTTTAATGGGATGTGGCTTTGGTGCAATGTAATAGAGAAAAGGCAGGAGAAGAAAATAATACATATAAATTCATGTATTTTGGAGGAGAAATAAAGAGTATAACTGAAATGGCCTTGCAGGCATTGAATCCCTAGCTGAGGAGCAGCTGAGGTACAGAGTATTTGGAATGGTTCTCTAATATAGGTATGGTTTCCACAGGCAATTCAAGTTGATTCTTCTGTAAAGATTATAATTGAAATTAGTGATAGATCTGAAAACATGCAAACTACTTTAAAAATAATAGGCTGCTTCTCAGAAATATGTATCCATTCTGTATTTTTAATAGGCTGTGATTAGTCTGTTCCTCCTCTTGTATACAAGAAGAATTTTAGCTTTAAATAGTTACTTAATATAGTGATAAAAGGGAGAATTGCATGCCAGGAAAGTTCATGTCAGATATATAGTTCAATTAATTAATTCTATCTTATTATAGAGTCACCCTCAGCTATGTAACCTGCCATATTTTGCTGACCATAAACCACTGATGAAAGGAGTGTAAAATTTATTATTTTCTCTGTTTTCTTTAACATTATGAAAATAAACTACAATGGGACTAGTAGTTTAAAGAAACGATTCTTTTAGCTCTAACATAACTGCTACAATAGTGTTACCCACAGTCTAGAGAATGTCAGGAGTCCAATCTTTTCCTGTGTGAGTAGTATGAGATGCGCAGCACTATGGAATCTGCCACATGCATAAAAACCATCCTATGGTTCAGAAAGATTTATGTTCCAGGATTTCTAATGCTGCCAAGTATACTGAGATAGAGTAAATATCAGGTCAACTGTCAAAAAAATAAGAATAAAATAGAAGCAGAATTTAGTAGAGACCAGGGCTTAAAGTTTAGGAAACTGGCATATCATTTTAGTTCAGTTGGCTTCTCACTCACAGTGCATACCTGCCAAAACTGCTCTTACAGTTTAGTATTTTAACTATATATAAAAAATAATTTTTCTGTTTTTTTTTTTTTTTTTTTATGGAGGTTTACAAATCTGGATGTACTTTTTACTTAGCCTTTGCTCAGTTTTACTGTAATGAAATAAATGAAAGGTTGAGTTATAAAATCAAGAATTATAGGTGGTTTTAGTTGTCATAAGAAGTACTTTCTTCAGGGCTCTGAAAATATCCACCTTTCTCTATGTCATTAATGCATATTTTTATGTTGCAGCAAAAGTTCAGCATTTCTTTTTTAATCAAACATGGGAAGATAAGAAAAATGTGGTTTTGCATTCTGAAGATATGTTTTTCATAAGAAACATCTCAGTCATTCCTACTTTTATTAATTCCTTGTGAAAGAAGAGCACTATGCTTTACTGAAGGATATTTTGCCAGTAATTCTATTTAGTAGCTTTTCAGAGTTAGAAAGACTATTGCGATTCAGACTTTGAGGCCTATGCCTATTATACGCTTGGTTTTACTTGTTACTGGGCATAATTGCTGTAATAAAGATTTATTTTTATAAGTTATTTTGAAATCTCCTTTGCATGTGTGCTTTAATGTTTGCAGCAATTCATTTTCATACTCCTCTAGTGCAATACATAACTCAACGGTACCTTTTGACCCATTATTTGAACTGTTGTAGCATTTTTCATGATTTTCACTTTTTTTACAGTACCAAAAGGATATGAGCTGGTACAATCAAACACAAAAACTGCGGAAAACACAAAGTGTGAAAGTAACTGAACAATAATATAAAGCATGCTCATCATTTTTTTCTCACTTATTTCCAATTTTTAAGCTTTCCAAGTATAACCCATCCAAAGAAATCCTACTATGAAAAATCAGTGCAACAACAACAAAGTATCTAAATTAGGAAATTCTGGACTTTTTTTCTTCACAGAAAATTGTGGAGGCAGATAAAATGAGTAACTCAATACGGTGAGGCCACACCTGGAGTACTGTGTGCACTTCTGGTCTCCTCAGTACAAGAAGGACATTGAGCTTCTAGAGAGGGTGCAGCGTAGAGCAAGAAAGATGATTAAAGGACTGGAGCATTGATCGTATGATGAAAGACTAAGCAAGTTGGGCCTGTTTAGCCTAGAGAGGAGAAGGCTGAGAGGGGATCTGATCAACATGTAGAAGTACCTAAGGGGAGAATGAAGGGAGGATGGGGCCAAACTCTTCTCCGTGGTGGTCAGTGACAGGACAAGGGGTAACGGGTGTAAGTTGAAACACAGGAAGTTCCATCTCCATGTGAGGAAGAACTTCTTTCCTGTGAGGGTGACAGAGTCCTGGAACAGGCTGCCCAGAGGCTGTGGAGTCTCCTTCTCTGGAGATCTTCAAAACCGCCTGGATGCCACCCTGTGCCATGTGCTCTGGGTGTCCCTGCTGGAGCAGGGGGGCTGGACTAGGTGATCTCTAGAGGTCCCTTCCAGCCTCAGCCATTCTGTGATTCTGTGAATGTGCAATTTCTTGAACTGTTCATCCATAATCAGATACAGTAATGACAAAGCAGTGACACACCTTCAACACCTCTAATACAACTATTGCTGAGAATAAGGCAGCCCAGAAACTGGCCAGACTTGAGCATTTCCTTTAACTAGAATCTCATTCTGACACTGTTAGAGGTGAATATGGAGGTTGGATGAACGGTTGAATGGGCAGTCATACACAACAGGGCATTTCTTATGCTCTCACAAGCTGGCAAACGGGGCAAACTGAGGTTTTCATACTAGAAATTTAGTAAACTATTAAATGTATTGGTCTTAACACTCAGGAATTGCCTAGCTTTATAATGAAGCTTAAATGGTATTCAAGGTTGCCCTAAAATATTTCTTTAAGAATATTCAATATACTATATTAGAAGTGAAAAAGTATGTGTTCTCAAAATAACACTGTAATCAGCATGCTTTTGGATAATATTGAAAGAAATTTCTGAGATGCATAACAGTCTAAAAAAGATTTGGAATCTTTGAATTTATGACATAAATTGAGTTCATTCATACCTTACCTTCAAAATTTGGCAACACAAAATGCAAACGTTCAATGACAGAATGAAATCTTCAGGATGAATACCTAATTTTAATGTAGCCAGTAACAAAAAGTTTATTCTGTTCTGTGGGCCTTTCTCACTAATTGTCTGTATAGCATACTTTACTATAAGTGTAAATAAACATCATATATGCATTCAAGTGCATACAAATTAAGCAATCCTGGCTGTTGCCTTTTGAATTGGCGTGGCGGCCTAGTTCAGGAATGGCACAGCGCCCAGGGCCGCTCGGACCATCTGCACACAGACACCTCTGAGGGGGATGGCAAATGGCTGTTTATTGATAGATAACAGGGGCTTATATAGCCAGGGTTTACAACGTCATTTCTGTCTGCTTACACCATTAGAGGAGGGTGCTCCATCTTCCCGTACATCGCGATATCTTCCGGTCGCCTGTCCCTTACTGAAACATGCTGCAACACATGGCTGACAAAAAAACAAAATTTTAGAAAAAATCTTTAATACTAATTTTAAGTTTTAAGTTTTTAATTTTAAAATCTTTCAGTTGCTTTTAGATAATTTTCAAAAAACAAGATAAAAATATGCACAATGTGTGTACTGAAATGTGAATGATCCTGAGTTTCCCACGTACCCTTAGGGAGCAGTACTGGTCCATTTTTACTTAAATGGATGTAAATGGATAAATGAATGTTAAATGTTGGATGTAGTCACAAATATTGTTAAAATAAATCAATAATTATATATTTTTTCCAATTTTCCACCCACATCAACTCTAAATATCTCAAGGTTACCTTGTACCTGTTCCTTGCATCTTTCTATAATAGATTTTACATCCTGAGTATTGAAAATATGTACAGCATCTCACAATAGTATTCTGAGGTAATTGGTCAGTGTAAAAGGCTACCATGGCTTATGGGGCAATGCATTTCTTGTAGAGATAATGAAAGAAATGAAAGACTTTTTTTTTCTTTCCTTTCTTGTCCAAATGCTTTGCCTCAAGACAACAGCACTTTTAATGGTTTTTATAGTTGTCACCAAAGGAAGATGATAGGTATGTCTCAACTGTCTGCCTAGATGTTTACTTGTACACAAGGGATTATGGTATTTTAAACAGTTCATGTGAAAATACTAATACCTAAAATTGTGTGACAGGCAAATCTGAACATCAAAGATTGAGGTTTTAAGTCTAATTTGAGTTACTAGATTTTCACCGGTACAACCCACCCCTCAGTTAACTTTATCCCCTTTGAAAGTTTTCTTTTCCCAGTTAGGTTCTCAGACAACTCACACCTTGACATTATATCAGCAGTGAGACACAAGAGAAAGGGTGGGCTATGGGCGCTATTGGAAAAGAGAAATGTCTAATAATTTTCCCCTTTGCTTATTTCCACACCTATAACCCACACTGTATTGACTCACGGGTTGGGGATTTTGATTCTCCTTTTCCTTCCTTCCTTCCTTCTTTCCTTCCTTCCTTCCTTCCTTCCTTCCTTCCTTCCTTCCTTCCTTCCTTCCTTCCTTCCTTCCTTCCTTCGGTCTGATGGATCTTCCCTCATCAGGATGACAAAGTAATTTACTTTGGACAAACAATTGATATTACTTGTGCTTCAAGTTGTTTGCCAGAATTTCTAGTCCATTCAGGCACTTCACTGCAGCTTTAATAAAATACCTGCTCACAGCAGTATTAAATATGTATTCTGTGGACATGACTTTGCATTCATTGTCAAGGGCACTTCAGCTCATTTGCATGAAGATAAAGTAGGTAGACAATTCTGTGTTCACCAAGTTGCCTTTGATCTACTGGCAAAAGTGTGGAGTTTATACATGCAGAATCTCTGTCTAATGAGTGGTTGTGCAGGACGGATTTTTGCAGCCTCAGATAACAATACATTTTCTACTATATTGCATTCTGCCTCTACACTGTTTACTAGAGATACAAAGTATTCATCTAATTTTCCCTTTAAAGTTTGCCTTTGCAGACAAGAGATTCTGTTTCTTTGAGCTGTCCAGCTTTCTCTATGGCTTTAATTTATTAGATGTACATGGTTGAATATCTTTAAACTTTGCTGGCACTGAATAAACTGTTAATGCTGGATGCGTTTTTTCTTATAAACGAAAATTGTTCTCCTTTATTGAAAGCATAAAATTTCCAATCAGCTACTTCAAATTGTTTTGAAAACTGAAATATTATTAGCATAACAAAAACATTCCATTAGATTGTTCTTGATAAAGCAGGCATGTAACAAATTGAGTAGAACAAATTTATTTGAACACCTTTTAGAGACCTTAATAATTAAATACTCTGGAACTATTCTTAGCATAATAATTTACCGCATAAACTATATCCTATCAGGTCATTATCCTTTTCCCTTTTTATTACTATTCTTACTCTGGTCAGCTGTGATAATTGACATTTGTTTCTTATTGTGTCCATATAAATTTGATTTGAGGCTTATTAAAATTAATGTAATAGCATGTGGGAGGAGTTGGGAGTTTTCTATCAGGTCATAGCACTTTCAGCAGCTTCACAGCTAAAATCCATTAAAGGGATTCAGATGTTGTAACTGGGAGTAACATATTGAAAAGGTTATGGTGTTACATATTGAGATATATGTAAAATTAAATACACATATATATGTGTGTGTATGGAGTCATAACTAGCTTTCAGTGTGCACACACTATAAACTATACATATAAACTTGCTAATTACTGACCAAGAGCCTCTCATCAATCTGATCTGTAGATAAAGCCATGAAAAAAAGCATGCCTCTTTCTAATGTCTTTCTTCACTGTTGTTGACACATGAGCTAGCAACAGAGACAAATTCCTGCCTGATGAGATTGGAAAGAAGGTTAAATGTTTGGCTGCAAATCCTGAAAATGAGATATGTCTGTGAGACAACTGAAGAGGTCTTTATGGTGATGATGACAGATATCAAACTGACAATATTCAGTTCAGCTTCAAACTCCAAATGGCTACAGCTGTCAGAGGAAAGATGGAAATTATGAAAACCAATCAGCACTTGTTTGCTTACTGAAAAGTCAGCCTTTTAGCACAATTAATGTCTAACTATTTGTGGATTAGTGGTGATTGGGAGGAGCTGAAGGCCATCACAGATAAATTTATGGTGGGCATTCTCCCATGGAAAGCTGACTGGAAAGAAAACTAAAAAGTTCAACAGATTGTCTGGTCTGCTGCCTCTGCTGTCGCCTCGGCTAAGGGTTTCCTCTTATAGTTGTCCAAACAAGACATGAACCAACATGGAACTTGTGTTGAAGATAAAAGTCCAGACATAGAGTGGAAATAAGATTTTTCTTGTAACAGAAAAGGGAGGAACACTTTAAGCAGGTACAGATTAATCTGGATATATTAACCAGGGGTGTGACTCAATGCTGCAAACACTGTAGCACAGTCTATCATACACCTGAAGGTTTGCTTAACCAAGCAGAGTTAAGACTTCCTCAAAACATTCATTAGATACAGGGAAAGAGGAAGTGTGGCTAATTTATTTCTCAGACACAATTTTATATACTGTTTTTGACAGGTGACTTGAGTGAGAAGTTTGCCCCAGGTTGCAGCTTAGGTATAATATGACTCTGAACTCAGAAATACAAGCTATAAACAGTTATGAGCAAGAAAATACAGTTATAAAATCGTGATTTTGAAAGAGTAGTTGTAAGGATTCCATATTCCATAGTATATAGTGATTTAGGAACTAAACATTATGTGGATCCAGAGGCTGGACAAATACTTTAAAAGGATCTGTCTCCAGATTATTTTGTCAGAAAAAGGCAGCTTTCCTAGAAAAAAAGAAGCAGATGAATTCCCTGAAATCTCCAAGGGAGATTACTGTAGTTGAATAAGTCTGTGAAGTGCACTTTGTAAGCATTTTCTGAAACTGTATAATAGGAAGCAGAGAAATTTGGTGTGACTCGAATTTTCTGTTGTTTTGATAATACCCACTATTGTGAGGAATCCTCTGTGAAATTTCTGGTATCTTATGAAATGATTAGAGCCTGCAGAGAGATTAGGGAGAAAATAGACGGGACACTTGTGGGTACTTGGAGATGCCTGGCATACCAGGGCAAAGAAAAGGCACCAAGATGGTTTTTTTTGGAAAGCAATGGGCTACATGGCTGAACAAGGGAACCTAAGGCAATGGGGTGCACCCAGGGAAAGCAGCACAGAGTCCTGCACTATGGGAGAGCAGGTAACCTGCAGGTAATCTGCATTGCAGTTTTGTGGTGTCACAGCAACATGTTATTCTCCCAGAAGCTTGCTGGTGTGATAGCAGTGCTGCCTCAACAGTGTTGATAAAAATGCCACATTTACAGCTTGAATATGGGAAGCATAATCAGCAGCAGCGATAGCAAGTCTCCCCCGAACAAAGTCAGGAAATACAGAAGCAAATCCCTTACCCATTTCCAGTTATTTCTAAAGTATCTTTATTTTCAGGCACAGTAGCTAAATTCAACTCAGTCAATGCCAGAAGAATTTCCGTCAGTATAGCTAGGATTGGGACTAGGAAATTTCATATATATCTGTATCTTCATCTGTATATCGGCAACTTGTCATTTTTCAGGTAAGCCAGTCTCTAAAGTTATCTGTAAAGGGACAACGTAAACATACTCATGATCTTTTAAGGAACAATAGTGAACTGTGGTGGGTTCCAGCTTCAGCTCACTGTGTTCTCTTGGTGGCAGTGTTTCTTCAAAGGGCTCTTCCTCAGATGCTGTAAATTGGCACGGTGCCACTGACATTAATAGATCTTTGCCAATTTACATCAGTCTCTTGCTCTTTGTTCCCCAGATTTATGAGAATTATGGAGATGTGCTCTAGTCCTGGTGGCAAATGCATCAATTACATAGGCCAGGCTTCATGCATAGTGTCCAGATCCTTACAGACACTGTGTGATATATGTGCTGACTAAGTAGTGGAAACCAACAGACAGAAGAATAGGTGCTGCATATGACATTTTCATTTGAACAGTTTTCCCTTATCTGTCTTTTAGCTCAGGTATAAGGGTTAAAACTATATTTAATGTATTATTTTATTAAGCTATTTGTGTTTTAACTCATCATTACCGTTGGGTTTCCTTCTTTTCTGCTAATATTTGCTTTGTCAAAGTGGCTGTATCATTTTCAACATCTGAACATACTCTCCTCATAGCTTATTCATGTGCTGTCTACTAAGGATTGGAAAACTAAAGGCAACTGCTGAGCCTACAGCTCACACAGAGCTGCTGAACCTGTTCCATACAAGTTTTATATCTGTGAACTAGCATAAAAATAAAATAATATTAATAAAAACAGCTACTAAGAAAATCAGAACTCTGTAAATCTCTGTAAATCTAGACAGCAATGTTTACTTGTTATATTAAGCTCCAAAGTTGACTCCTCTAGATAAATTCAGAATTTCTTATGTAAATCTTTATAGTTTAACATCAGAGAAATTTAATTCAGTAAACAGACAAGGAATAAAAAAAATACCATAATATATACCACTAATAAATATACATTTTATTTAAATGGCTTCTCCATTATGAAGATCTAATTCTCTCCCCTTTCTCCACTTGTTATTTAGAAAAACAACATCCTGAAAACAATCACAAAAAACATGGAATCTGTACTAGATTTTCATATTTTCATATTTTTTACTCATGTGTCTTTGAGTTACCTCCTTTAGTTTGCTTTAGAGACTGGTATTTATAAAGAGTTTTGTTTACTCCCCTATTTTCACATCAACCTCACTGAGGATGTCAGGACTGAGACTAGCACTCTCTGGTTAACTATCAACACAGGATCAAAGTGAAAATTGTATTATCCAGGTTTCCATAAGCTTAATGGCACAGATACTTTCCTAGGGACTGACATGAAAGTCCGTGGTCCCAGCTGGGTCTGAGAACGGTGGCAGATCCTTTTCTCCTCAGGAGTCCTTAATGGCTCTCCACCAGTTCAACACTGCTGACCATTGCCAGGGTGAGGAAAGGTGCACCATGGTCCAAATACCTACTCAAATGGATGCCAAGTGTGGACAAGTGCAGTGAACACAAGCACTTTCACACAACTGGTTCTGACAAAGCAAGGCTACATGAAATGTCAAGAACCAACTCGGCAGGACAGCGGGAAGGTGCAGTTGTGCTGGAGTCCGTGCTGGTGACTGAGAATGGCAAGACCTACTTTGAATTCAAACCCTGTTTACTGAAGCTGTTCATGGGTCAAAGGGGTGCTCGGAAAGGAGAATGTAGCATCGTAGCACTTTAGCAAAAGCATTAATCTTTCGGCAGCACATAGCTTCAGCTTAAATCAGGCACCTTGATGCTGAGTATTTCACCAGCACATCCAGAAACAATTCAGATGGTCCCTGTCTGAACATCTGATAATATACATATGCAGTCCAGCCAAAGAGTTGGAGGAGACCTCCTCCTGAGTCTTAGCCACCAGATTACACTGTTTGCTAATTACATTAAATTATATTCTGAGGCTTGGCAATGGAGAACATCTTGCTTTGTTTCATCCAACGTTCACTGGAAAGTAATTCCTCCCAAAATGGCACTTAGACTTTGGATGAGCAGGGAGCTTGTGGCAATGCTCAAGCAGAAGAAGGTGGTATACAGAATGTGGAAGAAAGGGCAGGCCCCCTGGGAAAAATACAGGAGCGAAGTCAGGGAATGCAGAGATGCAACTAGGAAAGCTAAGGCGCAGCTGGAACGCAGCCTGGCAAGGGATGTTAAAAATAACAAGAAAAGCTTCTATAAATATATTAACAGTAAAAGGAAGATCGGGGAAATGTGGGTCCTCTAGTGAATGGGATGGGCACCCTGGTTACGAATAACACAGAAAAAGCAGAGCTGCTGAATGCCTGCTTTGCTTCGGTGTTTACCAAGGGCAGCCCTGTAGAGTCCCAGGCCCTTGCGACAAGAGAAGAAGACGGGAGATAGGGAGACTTGCCCTGGGTAGAGGAAGATTGGGTCAGAGAGCACCTAAGGCACCTCGATACCAACAAATCCATGGGCCCCGATGGGATGCACCCCAGAGTTCTGTGTGAGCTGGCAGATGTCGTAGCCAAGTCACTCTCCATCATCTTTGAAAGATCCTGGAGAACGGGGGAGGTGCCGGAGGACTGGAAGAAGGCCAATATCATGCCAGTCTTCAAAAAAGGCAAGAAGGAGGACCTGGGCAACTACAGGCCGGTCAGCCTCACCTCCGTACCTGGAAAAGTGATGGAACGGCTCATACTGG
>VWPW01030919.1:482077-605812 GCA_013389825.1 Crypturellus undulatus
ACTTTGATATGCTAAGCTGCTGAACAGCACTGTGGGGGCAGTATTTTATTTTATTGATTACTGATAACAAAGACATCTGATTTGTTAATGGCTCCAAAATTATCATCTACTATTACTACCTCTCTACATGCGTCCTATCTGTTTTCCTCTGCCATTAGTTCAAGTTGGAACTTACATTAACCTATGTCATAGTACATATGCATCGTTTTATTCATATTTTAGCTCAGTTTCCTATATGATCCTTATATGACCATATCTGTCTCTCTGCCTACACCATTCAGCAATTTTGAAATCCAGTGGTCAATTTCAAGAAAATTTGTCAGAGAAAAGGAGAATTTGAAAAAAGATTGTTGCTTTTATGAAAACAGGTGATGAAAAAGAAATTTAGGACTTGAAGACTTTATTGGAAAACTGAACAGATGATAGACTTCACAGCAAAAGCAGAGCCCTTCTGAACTCTCCAGTGCACAGAGCAAACACACTCTCAAAGCAAGGAAAGATTTATTCTTTGGTTCAATACCGGGTTGCTCCTCACTGATGCATAGACTGGCCCAAGACTGGCTGTTGTTCCCACCACAGTCACAGAATGTTCTGGATTTTGGGTTCACAAGCCCTGTGCATAATACAAGCCACTATTGCAATTGATGTTGATATAATGCACTGAAACTACTAAGTGATTGTCATCTTTTTGCGGCAGTAGTAACTGAACACTACAGAGTGCAATATATCACCCTGAATCAAGAAATCATGCTATGGATAGCATCAGACGAGGGTGAGGTAACTGATAGAAAACAAAATGTCTGTGAATTCTCAGCAGGTGATGTAGAGTCCTGAGAAATGTTGGAAAGGAGAGCATGGTGGAAGGTACATTATTTAGTAGAACAGAGTTGAGTCCTGCCTCTTTCTCTGCTGAACATACTCCCTTGATTTACCAGCAGTTCTGAATTTCTCTCTATAGGACATATCTAGAGATAAGTACTAGAGAAATGCTGAGAGCAGTTATAACTAGTGCCTGAAGTAGCTGATGTCTAGCACAGTATTTCTTAATTCATATTGAGCCATCCAAGAAAAATTCCTGTTCAAAAAATTCTCACGGCACTTGAAAATCAACAGATCAGCCTACCATGCCTGCCATTGATTGTTACTCAGAGTAGTAAACTACCTTGCCTGTTGCTCCTGATTCTAACAGAGTCTAGGACCCTACTGTAGCAGAACTTACAGGAGTAGGTGATGAGTATAAAGACTGAGCAGAAAGATAGCTTGAAATTGAGCTAGAAATCTTGCTTTATACATATCTGGTACACAATTTATATTTTTCTTCCCTCTTTGGATCTTACCTCAAGGAGCTGCGGAAGATGAAGGTGAGTCTGGCTTGTGTCTTACTAGAAAGCAGAGATGTACTTCTATTTCCTCAGGCCTGATACTTAATAAAAAACAGGCAACCTCATGGACCTAGGAGAGGCTGTCAAGTTTACTTGAATGTCTAATCCTCAATTATGCTAATTAAACTTCTTCATAAAAACAGTGATATTACTGATGCAGAAACAAGTTCTTATCTAGGTATACATATTTCTAAAAGAACCTAATTGTTCTTACGAGATTTTTCTGCAAGAATAATGTGACTGATGGTTATATTTCTCACACAGTACATCTTTCTCCTTTTTAACCTTTTTTAGTATTGATCCTTTTTGTTTCTGTATTATCATAAAACACTAAGAGGGAATTAGGTTTATTTCATCTCTAAATTCATGGTACCTGCTGATTTCTTTCTCTGTTATGTACCCTAGTTTATTTCTGTGGTAAGGTTTATAATGTCCCTTATCCAAAATAAGCACTTAAATTCAGTTTAAAATAAAAGGATACTTCCGGGGACTGACTCAAACAAATTAAACAATATTTTAGGCAAGTGTCCACAATGATCTACAATGAGAGGGAGAACATTTAGTAGTGCTGTTGGTTGCCTCTGTTTTAGCAAATGCTGGCTACAGATTCTGGAACATAAAAGAATCAAAATTATCTTTCCTCTTTTAGAACAAAACTGCTGTAACTGACCTTTTCCTGACTGGTCCTAGAGGTGGAAAAATTAGGTTTGAAATACAAAATTTGATATAAAATGCCGTGACCCTCACTAAGGGGTAAACTGATGGCATAGTCATACTGGGAATTAGCTTTCATTTGACTGTGTTGAAGGTATTTGAAAATCGCCTTTCAGGATAAGAATTTTTTTGATAAGGCTGTGAGCTATATGCTCTCAGATGACTAACTACACACACAGACCTCATAATTTAGCTTCACATTAAATTGATCAGTTCCCAGAATCGAAGCTGAACCTGGGCATATGTCCAACAGGTATGGGCTGGATTTCCCACTCCGTTCTTGTAGGCCAGCAATTCCTCAGCTGGAACATCCGCTTCTATTTTTAACCAGCTTATTTTCTCCTGGCCACGAAAAGCCCCATTAGCCCTTTGAAGCAGAGCTTGCCTGGGAGCTGAGAGCTGAGGCTTCTGCCTAACTCTGCAGAGCACCTTAGAAAGGCACCGGCCCTGCACATACCTGGCAATGGATTTTATTCCCTTGGAAAAAAAGTGCTTTCCTTTGTTCCATTTCCACCACTCCCACTAACAGGATAAGGGAAAGGGAGAAGAGCTTTGTCTCAACACATAAATACTAGTCCACTTTTTCTTTGGAGACCCTGTTGTAACCTCACCAGAATTTCCCAAATGCACCTCATGTGTAGTTCACCCAGTTAAGACATGCTACTCACTATGGCCAATTGCAGAGTTATTAAGATGCTTATTTTGCATCATTTGAGAAAACTAATAATTGAAAATAGAGGTGATGTAAAGAAATCATTACATATTTTGTTTTTATTAAACACCGTGTCCTATTTTTAAGAGTCTGGAAGTTAACCTTCAAAAGGGCATTTCCTGACAGTTCAAAGCAAAATACATTATTAAAATAGATATTGCTATATATTAGATAAATAAAATGGGAAAGGTGAATAACTCTGTATATCTGATATTCATATGCCTACTTACCATGTCCTATTAAAATAGTTTTGCATTAAATATGATGTGAAAGCAGAATTGTTTTGAAATACAAAGCTTTTCAAAGTTTTCCATGGAGAAATCACTGCTTTTTAAAAAAGGGATAACAAAATGCACTGCTACAGAGTAAACACTTTAAAAAATGTATTTATGGCGCCAAAGGAATATCTGCTGTTCTGAATATGTGACTTTCCTCATATTCAGCAGCCCTATAATCACTTCAGTTAAACAGTTCCCTTGACTTTTCCAATTACTTTATCCTGGAGGACTGCCGCATGTTTTTGTGACTTCCTAATTAAACAGAAAAAAGCTTTTGCTCACAAACATCTAAAGGGCCTATTCCTGCAGATGCACAGTGAAATCATGCATATGGAGTTTACAGAATAGGGACCATCATTTGTTCAGGAAACAAAGTTAAGCCAACAATTCTGGCTATTTCCCAAAGGATCCTCATGGGATGTACAAAGTCTGAAGATTTCAAGAAACAATCCTTCTTGGTTCTCTCTCTTGCTTATGTGAATGTGTGAAAGAAGGAGCTGCAGAAACTTATTCACAGGGAATGGACAATGAAGAGTAGCATCACAGTACAAGATGGTATGGTCCAGAAGCATATCTTTATTTATTCATATTTAATGTCTCCTTATTAAAATAAGCAGTCTTTCACTGTGAATACATGAGTTAGGAAAGAAATGAAAAATCATTTCTCTACTGGGCTGCAAGTTTCTTTTTCCTGCTTTGTCTCAGGAATTCTTCTAGTCCTCTGTCAGTAGTTGCAAAGGTTCTCATTTTCTAATAGACAAAGATGCGTGGAGCCCCTGAGTTGGGAAAAGAAAAAGACAACTAATTCAATGTGTTTCTGTGGTGAACCTTCGAAATCTTTTCAGTACTCATCTTATTCGTGAAAAAAATGGATCATTCTAGGATGAGTTATATACAGTTCACAGCCAGAGCTGCAGTGTTCACTCCCAAAGAAAAGCTTTCCTGGTGAACTTCTCCCTCAGCTTTTCCACTAAGAGGAAACTTAGGCATGTACATACAATTGTGCCTGTTCTGTCTGTGATAATTTTCTCCACACCATCATATCTTGAACTCCTTTTTAATGAGGTTTTACAAGACTTCTGTGATCTCTTATCCGTGCTTAATCCCACAACAGCCAAATTTCAAGTGCACTTGCTGGTTCATGGCTTACATTCCTTGTTTTTTCCAGCTATACCCGTTAGCTATAATCTGCTGGAAGTGCAGTGCATTTCCATCTGCCCACAGTAAATGAATATAACATATAAAAATCTGCTTTTGCTTCCTGCTTTTCAGTAGATATTCATGCTCCACTGTTAACTAAGAGCTGAATGCACTTACTCCATCTATCTGTTCACAGCCTGTGAAAAGCAAACGTAGGTAATCCTGAAAATGTGCATGAATGAGTAAAAAGTACATTTCCAAAGGAACAGAAACTTGTTCAGGCAGAATCAAGGTATTTGAATGCTTAGCTAAACTTTTTTAAGAGCACATAAAGCTCACTAATCCAAGTTTGTTGTTTGTTCAAACCTTAAGAGGACTTTGGTCCACTGTTTTTAGGAAATGTAAGTCTAAGTCTTGTAGGAAGTGAAATGCAAAAACTTTTGTTCAGCATTAGAATGAATTATCTTCTGTAGTGGCCCAGCAGTGTCTCCCTGAAGTTGTCCCAAGCAGAAGGTGAGGTATCTTGGATCAAGTGAGATGTAGATTTCGTTTCTTGCACCAGCTTATGCAAAACCCTTGTGCTGTTATTTCAAATCAGGGTGTCAAGTATTTCTGATCAAAACATACTTTTTTCCAGCTTGGTAAGGCCTATTATTACAAAAAAATATTTCCACAGTTGGACACCAGTGGTCTTCGGAAAGAATGGAAGTTTATTTTCTAACTTTGGTTATGGAATAGTTCATTGGAAACTTATATTTAAAATTATGGCAAATATATGGACCAAGCAGAAGGATGTGATTATTTGTGAAGTGTATCTGGAACAAATCTATGAAACTGAAAGTGATTCTGAAGTAACCCTCTGTGTTTTTAAGAGTAACTTCTGTGATGATGTTAACATTCATACTACCTGTTTAAATGCCTAGCTTGAAACAGACAAAAATATAAAGTGAGATCAAAGATAATTTGTATAACTATGAATAGAAAAAAAAAGACTGCAAATTTGCAAGTCTCCTGTTATCAGAGACAGCACTATTAGTTACTGTATAATTAGCGGGAGTGGGACATGCCATGTAAAACTCTGGGAAGAGTTAAAAAAAACACTTCAGAAGACTCTAACCTCAAGGTAGTGCACATGGAAACTGCATTGTCTAAAATTTGTAGAAGAACAAGCTAAAGAACAACAATGAGGATGTGAATTGTATGAACTGGAATGACAGAGGCCAGTATTGTATGGGTAAGGACTAGGCAAAGGAGAATTGTGTATGTAAGGTGATAGGCATCAGGGTAAGACTAAAAACACCGGTGAAGTAAATTAGCCACAAAATCCCTCAGTTTGCCTTGGTTATTTATTCCTGTCCAAAGTATCAAAGCAACTAATGAGGAATAGGGTTTTTTTTTTTGTTTTGTTTTGTTTTGTTTTGGGTAATTTCCTCATGTAAAAATTCTGAAATACTGGAGAATAGAAAATAGAGAAACTTAGTATATGTTTGAAATATCAGGTTCAGTCACTGTGGAAGGACATGAACTGAAATAGGATAGAAAAATGATAGTATCTACATTAGGAAGCAGTGTGGGTCACCAGGATCGCACCTGAAGAAAAACAATGCAAAGGACCTAATGTTCACAGCATAAGTATTTAAAAGTGTTATTACTTCAGGTGATCTGTGTACTGGTATCATGTATGCCCAGGAGTGGTTAGAGAGAGTTAGACATACGCCTAAAATATATGCTCCATTTCAGTTTAATTGCCAAAAGCCCATTTTGCATGCTCAAGAGACTGCTCCGTAATGTGAATCAAAGCATGTATGGAGGGTCAGTCGAGGAGTGGCTTCAAAATCTGAGTCAGATCTAAAAGACAAATGTGGGTGCACCCAACATAGACACATTTCTGAGAAAGGGAGTAAAAGTCAGCTTGTCTGCATGGTTATTGTTATGTATCACAGCAGAACTCCCACTGAAAATTCACAGTTTTTATTAACATTTGTTTTTTCCATTTAGCAACAAAGATCTTTATGCCATGGAGAAAGTAGCCTTTATCCTATTGTGCTGAAAAGTTTGGTTAAGAGGAAGCAATGGATGGCTGAAAAGACCTTTCTAGCATTTTATATATATACATGCTCCACATTTTACAGACATCAAAGTCAGAATCTGTATCAGGAGTTTAGATATCCACTTTTTTGCTGTTGTTGTTGAAGAAACAGTTGAAATTATTCAAACCCATATTATAGCATGTATTCAGATTCTTCAGATTATCCATAGAAGGTAAATATTTAAAATACAGAATGAAGTTGATATTGTACTCCACTGTAAAACTTCGGTAACTCCATTCCAGGTAGAAGTATCTAGACAAACAAAAATTCAAGAAAAATGTATTCTAGCCCCACTTAAGCATTTATAAATAATGGGATTAATTCTGTCTGAATAACATCTAGATAGTGTAACATGTACACTTTTCATTGTTAGAAAACTTCGTATTTCAAAATGTAAAACAAAAGAAAGTATGATGTTTCTTCTCCCTTTTCTAGCAGGTAAAAGAAATTAATGTATCTATCTACCTATCTACTTTGTATCTGTGTTAACTGGGGCCAGGAGAGAACAAATGACAGGGTTGGAAAAAGCAATATCCTTCAGGGCATTTCCTCTACAGTGAGAGTGCTGCGTGGTATGCACAAAGCGTCATTTAATAGTACTGCTTTTTTGAATATCAGCCAATAATGCAGCAGTCCATTATCTATTATTGTTTTATTGTCCATTAGCTATTTTACTGTATCTATAAACAAACAAAACAAAACAAAATAAAAAAAAAGACCGTAGTATATACCAGAAACTAAGGAGTTAAAATGGAAAGTGGCAAGATGACACATCCATCTAGCAACAGCCACGGCGTGGGGCGTGGAAGCATACACCGTAGTTGCAGTGCTCGACTGGGGAGAAAATGTCTTCTTAATTTGAGCTGTAGTTCAGCATCTAATTTTATTGCTATGGTTCATGTTGATAGGGAAAGCAGTAGTAGCATTACCTAGAACATGTTTTGCACTATGTATTTACTATTGCTTCTCAAGTGCCATTGATGGCTGAGGACACTACTACATAAATAGGAACACTGCCTTTTTCACAAATAAAAAAATAGCCCTTTTTTCTTATTCGAGATATTTTAGCTTTATAAAATACAATATTATCAGTAGATCAATGTGCAGTATCACTAGATCACTATACAGAGTGATCTACTAACATTACAGTATAACTCAAGTTGAATCACTCAAATGGGAAACTGTAAAAGAGAGCAAATAAATATTGTGGGAGTGTTACATTGTTATATTAATACACTACCGCACACATATATGAAACATCTTTTCTGAAACTAAATCTATAATTCTCACTTGTTATTAAATAATAGCTGAAAATTATATAGTACATAACTTAAGAGGTTTTGGCATGCGTTTTGGTAATTTTTATGCTTCTTCTTCATCATTTGTCACAGATGCCATAAATGCCACATAAGAAAATAATTGTATTCTGTACAAAATTATGAATGTAAGATTTTCTTCTTTGCAAATGAAGGGCTATTTTCCTCCGGAAATGAAAGTAAAGAAAGCAGGAGACAGAAAGCATTTGTTTTTCCTAGATTAAAAATCGATCCTTGACAGAACAGAAACTTCTGAAAATAAGAGTTATGTAAATTTTAGTATGTTATAATGCAATGATTGACGATATCACGCTGTTCAGAAAGGTGCTAACACTACTTGAACAGCCATACTAGCAGACTACTCACCTGCTCTGTTTTTGATCTCTGCCATTGAAAAATATAGAGCTGAAACCATTTAAAAGAAAGACAGTTCATTTCCCAATTAAAAGAATCCCCCTACAATTATCTACCATGCACTTTAAGATATCCTTTTGCATAAATACGCTGTCCTTATAACTAGGTTGATATAGTGCACTGGAGCAATGAAGACCCTTCTCTTCCTCCATCATTCATAAGAGTTTCACAAAAGTGGGTTCTCTTATTAGATATGCACAAGCTTCAGGACTATCACAGAGCCATTCCATTAACAAACATTTTGTTGTTAAATATTTCATTGCTATGAGCTCATACTTAAATCTAAAGAGCAATCTGAGAAAGACTGGAGTTTTAAAGATTTTATTGGCCATAAAACCACAAGAGAGTAACTTTTAGAAAGCTACAGAAGGATTCTGGAGAAGGATTGCTTTCTTTTTATTTTTGTAGTGTCTTGGTGAATATATCCTAATTACTGTCTCTCTACTCTAATGCAAAGGACCACGCTTAAGTTTATTGTTCAGATAAAATGACTGGAAACTCTGGAGATTGTTAGCCAACTATCTTCATTCCTTTTGGGATAATGCATTTAAAAACATGAGTATCGCATCACTAAAATGGCTTATACACTTAGAATCATCACTGAATTATTTTTTACTCAAGCAGTGAAATTTTTTTATAGGTAGAATAACCTATAGCAAAAGTTTTGGCAATGCACTTTGTTCCAGGAATTGTCTCAACTCTAGAAATTGATGTGTTGTCCAGGGAACAGAAACTAGAAAAGCAATTGTGTGGTCTCTTCATTTTATATTGTTTTTCAACCTACAGTGCTGTTTGCTTGTGGCAGCCCTTCCACCTCTTGAGCACCCTGTGGGATTCATTTGCCTCTTTTTGCAAAATATTGGACACTGCCTAGCTATCAAGCTGAATATATGGAAAGTTGAAATTAATAATTTAGTTTTTTTTTAATATTTTCTGCCGTATACCTGACTGCCTTCATAAAACTTACCTAAGCCTCTTTTCAGACTCATCACTTCAGTCTCATATGTTTGACTATTAAAGCCAATAATAATAGATTCTAATAGATATGTTATTTGCAATGAAATGAAAACCTCCCTCAAAGAGTTACTGTATACCAGGAAAAAGAGAATCTTGTTTTACATACAGTAATTTGTAAGAATTTTGCATTTAGAGATGGAGTCTTTTTTGACCTTGCAAATACATGATGAGAGTTACAAAAATCCCTCTTGTTCATTTGAGAGGATACTTTACATAGATTCAAACAATTACACAGAAAATGGCAGCATAATGCCACAAGGACTAAAGGCTTTGACAGAAACATAAGAGAGTGGCAGATCAATCAGTACTTATATATGCACCACCAAGTCAGTGTATTATGGTTAAGATCTCCAACAAATGCAGGTAGTGCTTTCTCTCAGTGATATAAAATGAAATATATTATTAAAGCACATACATCTTCTTTTTTTCTTTTTTCTTTTTTTTTTCCTCCAGGCTATTTGCACCTTAGATAAAGAGTTGCAGTCACAGCAGTATGAGACGGTTTGCCCTTCTAGCAATTAGTGCACTCTAAGCTCAGCAGTTTCCTGTGTTTCTGAATTTGACACTGTCATATTAGAGCCTACTGCGTTTCTGGGCTGGGAACTCAAATGAGTAAAAATGGTAAAACAGAGACAGCTTAAAAAACAAATGAGCAAAACAGGGAATGAATTGGCCAAAGCTAATATAGGAAAAATTATCTCACAATATCTCACCTTCAAAATATCTCTATAAATCTTTTGCCTGATAGAGGACTTACTGTTCTGTACAATATAAATGTAATATGATAAAATCCAGCTCTGCCAGGTCAAAAATGCCCGGAAGAGCTATAAAAATGCCAACGACTTACCCAATGCTTGCTTAGATAGTATGGGCTGATGCATTAATCTGGGCCAATGCATAGACTTCCACATCTTGTGTGCAGCACGAGCTCTGAAATTTTTTGTTTTGTTGATAGTTGTAACTGAGGGCAACCTTTTGGCTGATATTTAGGATTTTAGAGGATATTGTGAGCTTGTTAAAATGAAACTGCTGTTGACATGCAAAGCCTTGATTTGAAACCAGGATCTGAAAGTAGAATGACTTCACTGCCTTTTCAGCTGTATATATTCTGAGCAGGCTGATCATGCAGTGTCCATATCCATGAAGAAGGTGAAGAGGATTAATGTGTTGGTACCCCAACATTAGAAAAGCCATAATGCTCTTGAGAAGAAAGAAAGAAAAAGTATCCATGAAGAGCTCTTGGATGAGAAGTGCACCTGGCTCATGTTTTGTTTCATCTGGTCAAATCAGGGAGTGATTATATCAGTCACTGGTGTGAACTATGAAAATGCTTTTCATATTTTTCTGTTTGTGTACGCTATATTCTCATTAGCAGAGAGTGCCGGAGTTCGTATGTCGGTCTTCTGTGGCCACCTTGACCCTTTGAAACAATAGTCCTGCTGTAGCAGAAAGCAGACATGACAGCGGACAAGCCAGGGGCAATTTTCAGGCCTAGTAAGCGAGTCAGGACCTGGGCAGATCAAAGCTTTTGCTATTGACCTCTGCACTCAAAGCATCCATCTCCTGCGACTGAATATTTTCCTGCCTTCTACCTGACAACTGTCAAAAACAGCTGCAATTTTTCCCACTTTCTATTTTATAATGCTCTAGGGAGTTTATAGAGAGTTTATATCAAAATCAGCAGCATCCCTGCCAGATCACTTCAACTCCAACCTGTTATGACAAAGCAAGGTCTTAACAAAGTAAGAGATGCAAGCAGAATACTATTTTTCTAGAAGATTTCTCTTTTTTTTTTGATGAAGTCTATCTTGAAAAACTACTCAAATTTCATTGAATCATCTGAGATTCATTTTGACTTTTGAATGTTTACATTTCCAAATTTGGTCATGCATTTTCTAGTATGTCCTCCACAGATCTAAGCAGTCTGAGATTCTTGTAGTCACAGCATGAAAACATATTTAGCTTTGTTGAACAGTGACCTGTTCATTTTAACATTTTTGAACATCTTCTCATTAATGCCAGTGAAATTATTGCAATGTGTTTTCTCAAAAAAAAAAAAAAAAAAAGGAGACATTCTGTAAAACTTGCTGCACAGATATAATTCTAACTTGCATATGTTATAGCTACAAAGAACCTAAAAAGTTTTGGTGTATTTATCTCAAGTTTAACTACTGCAGTAAAGCAAACTGATCCACTGGCTTATTGACAGAACTATTGAAATACCCCTAAATAGCCACTGCAAACATCTGGGAGGTTGTGTCAGCCATATGCCTTATTCCATGAGGAGGGCCACCACATAACAACACCACCATGCAGTTCAGTGCACATCAGTAGAGTTTCCGAAGCATAAAGTTAAATAAAGTCTGTCTTGCTGGCATTCACACCTAGCTATACCAGCTAAAAAACCATTACTTTGAAAATATGTGGAAGCACAGTGGAATATTCCTGTGTTACACAAAGTTGAGTGACACATCTCATTTGGTCTTACATGTGAATAATAACAAGCCAAAAGATGAGTTAATTAGTAGCTATTAAATACCATGAAAATGCTTATAGCTATGCTTACATGCTATGAATTCCAGCTCCTGTTGTTTGTCAGTTTTTCACCTTGTCTCAAAGATGTCCAGTGAAAGGGCAAATTCTCAAAATAGAAGTCTTCTTTAAAGCTCAAGTTCCATAAGAACACCAGATGGACAGACAGGTGAGACCACAGCAGTCTCCCAGGACTCTTCTGCTGGCTGATGAGTAGAGGTGGAAAAAAGCAGACTGACATCTCCATACTGACCTGGGAACGGGAGGGTCCTTGTCCTTGGAGATTCCCGAGTGACCATAAATGATCGTGTGGCATTACAGTGCTCCAAAAAACTGGAGCTGTATGTGATTTCCATATGGTGAAGCACTAAGAGAAGAAGCATCAAGTTGTCTCCTCCAGTATGTACACCCAAAAGGGCTCTTCAAGTCTAGTTCTACACATTAAAGAGCTCATGCCTCTGGAGGATAAATTAGTTATTTATTAATCAATCTTATTGTATTATTGGTGATATATAAACTGGGATACCAATAAAAATGTACATGCCTTACCCTCTGCTCCCTACTTTCATATCAATGGACTGTGTAGCATGTCACAGTTCTTTAGCATGAGAGTCACTTGTCCATGGGCAGAGGTCACTCCTATTGACCTGGAGATATATGCACATGTATGATATACCATATATGTTATATCAGGGAATGCCTGACTTTTCAAAATCAACAACTGCTTGCACCATAGGTTGCCAAAATTTGTTAATTTTAAATATACTGCTGGAGAGCTACCATTCATAGGATGGATGGTTAAAGAAAATAAGGGAGAGATCTAGATATGAATATTTGCCAAAGGAGATGAATGCATGCATATAAAAGATAATCATTGATGACCTGAGAGTCCCGTTGACTAAAACCAGAAAGATTCTTTCCAGTAAACCCAAATGATCCACTTGTTCATCTGAAGCCCCTAGAAGGACCTGAGCTGAAGCACCTTGTATTTTACCTAGTTTTTATAAATCCTGATATTTAAGAAGTTTCTAATGTCGTTTTTTTCTTTAAGCAAAAACTCTATTAAAAAAAAATTCTTGAATGTACTGCACTGGTGAGTCTACAAAGTCTAAGAATGTAACTGTAAACCTACTAAGACCCCTAATCTCTAGCAAGTTAGTATCTTGAAAGTAAAGTAATCACAGAGAAAAGGATCTTAGAAAGATAAGTAATTCATATTTTCTCCCTTTCCAGTATATGGAAGTAAATAGAACAGAACTGAAGACAATAAAAATATGTTTTATTCTAAATAGATTACAGGAAAGGACATGTGAAGAATAGTAATATATTCTGTAATACGTGAAGTGGAGCTGCCAGAAAACCTTCCAGAAAAGCATTTTCAAAAACTAAGAAATGAACTTTGCAAGAGTTAAAGGGCTGTGATAATATTCATGAAGATTAAAATATAGAGACTTTTATGTATTCTTCTGATTGTACCTAGGTAACACTGCCTGTAATTTCCTACATGTAAAAGATTATGAAAAGATGGTTGGTCCTAAAACATCAGGATAAAACAAAAGGAACTTGAGACAGAGTAGCATTTTTTAAATCATACATACTAGCGCAGAACACGGATAAATACAGAAAGACAAGAACACTGCAAGAATAATGGATAAGAAAGCAGTTCAGTGCACACAACTGTAAAAGATCGATCATTTAGATGAATCTTTATGACATGCCTCAGATCATAATAAAATATGGAATGTTAAAAAAAAGAATGTCAAAAGATAAGCCTACTTGTTCTCCTGATGAATTATGAGAAATTGGAAAGATAAGGATAAAAGATCATACTCTCGCTGCAAACTAGTAATGGTTCTGAATCTTTATTGCATGCCCTCTGTGTTTCATAAAGGAGAAAATAGAGTTAAACAAAGGAATAAGACAATTCTGTAATATATATATTAGTAGGAGAACAAAGGCAGGTGATTTGGTGGAAGTGAAAACAGTAACAGTTTTGTGAATTATGAAAGAAGAATATGCAAAAGGATGTGAATATATCTCAAACTTTTAAGTGAGACACAAACAGACAGCTTGCAAAGTCTGCCATTTACCAGCTTGCTGATACGGAAAAAATCACTAGAGAAAACACAATGGTACTGACATTAGAAGTCTCTGATGAGAAAAAGCAGGGCAAGCTGGCTTAGGAACATAGGAACTGCCATAACAAATTAAATCAGTAATTCATTTGTTCTGCTGTTCTACCTATGACAAGGAACATCTATCAGTGCTTCAGAGAATAAAGAAAACTATCCAGAAACACATAGTTCTTGAATACCATCTCACTGGTGAAATTTTTTCTTAATCTTGATCAGTTAGAAGTTGGCCTGTAATGCAGAGCTTTACCTTTATGATACTATTCACGTAAACATTTTAAACATAATAGCAAATACTCAGGTTTACTTACTTCCGGTCATATTTTTACTTCTGAGTGTGCACAAAATGCCTGTAAATAAACAGAAAAACAGCATCAGAGCTGGAAGGCAAAGACTGTACCCTCCCAAGCATCATGGTATTTTATTGTGCCTTCAAGGCTGACTGAGAACCTGTGTTAACATTCCTTGTTCTTCAGCCTATCATTTTATCTGTGAAAGTTCTACTTTGGGCCAGAAATATCCATAGTGTAATTAAAGTTGTGTAAAAGAAACAAACCGTTCTTTTTGAAACTTAATTGCTGAAGAATAAACAATTTCAGAAGTGGATTTGTAAGAAATACCCCAAACCCTCAAGTGAGCCATAAAAGCTTTCTCTGACACTTGCCATACTTAACAGTGTTACTGCTTTTTCCACAGCTGCCCTGCCATTACCTCTCTTGATTTATTAGTTCTGGGCTTTAGGGATTTTACACATACTTACCTCCCCAAAAGTTTTAAGCTGGTATTTTTATGCTCTGGATACTGCTTCCAAGATGTCAATCATTTGAACTTGTATTGCTTGTATTTCTAGTCCTCTTTCATCCTACACATAAGATGGTAGTTTTATATTTTCTGTGTTCTCAGCCAGGCAAGCAGAACACTTTTTTTTTTTTTTTTCCCCAGCCCCACTGGGAGCCTGCTTTGGCATTTCAACATGGGATGATTCGAAGATCCAATCAGGTGCTGTACAAACTGCTGATCGAGTGAAGATGTCTGGTCAGCACAGTGGTGCCCTGGGCTAATTAGCCCCGGAGCAGCAACTCAGTGAGGCAGCCTTACTCCTTCCAGAACCTGAGGATCTTGCTCCTGCTCTTGTCTGAGATGTAGAGCCATACCCTTAATGAGACAGCAAGGAAGGTCTCAGATACTGGCAGTGATACTGTAATAACTATCAAAGCAACCTTCCTCAGAACAGAATGTACTTGTGATAAGCAAAACCACTACTGTATATCCTCCTGCAGAAGATCTCAGAGATAGTCTACTAGACACAAAAGCAACCATAGTACAACAGCATGAACATCAAGAAGCAAATGAATCTTAAGAAGGAAAATCACAACATAGCAAAGATTCTGTTTCTGCATTATCCGAATGATCACAGGCTCGAGATGTCCTTTGTAATTTCCAAATATAGATGACCATTCTTCATAATGTCTTTGTTTTTGCTCCGTTAAGAAGCCATAATAGTACAAGAAAAAAATTGCTACCTAAATAGCTATTGGTGCTTTGTAGTTTCTTAAAAATTTGTTCATGCTTTCAGTAGAAAGTAGGGGAATCATGCAAAGAAGAAAAATATTAAGCAGTATATATTAAAATCATGCACCAGTCCCAGAAAAATATATAAAGAAAACAGCAAGTGTGGGAAGAATGTTTCTAATGTGGTCTGTCTATTCCAGTGTCCATCTGCTAATAGCAGATGTCAATTGAAGATTATAGAACCCAAATATTATACAGAAATATTTCTTCAGCACTCTCTCAACTTGGGACAATCACCTATTTAGGAGTCTTCCGAACCAAAAAATATATTTCTATCATCATGCTTATTTACCATTATTTCATGGAGAATATATATATTTTGCATCCTGGCTTCTACCTGACTGTATGTGGAAAAAAAACTTATTTGCCCTGGTAGGTTTAGTTTCATTATGTACCCTTACTTCTTTATTATGAAGAATAGTGAATTCTTTTATTTGCCTTCCCTTATTCATTTATATGTCTATTTTCATGGTTTTGCAGATCTTTAGAATCTTTTCATGTGTCTTTTTCTAAGCTAGAGACTTTTAGTCAGTACAGTTTCTTCTTATGCAGAAGCTGTTCGATAAGCCCATTTTGGTTATATATTTTTTTCTAGTTGTACCATATTCTTTTGAGAAAGGTTAAAAAAAACCCCACAAAACACCTACAAGTCAAAAATGTAGATTTACTTTGTATGGTGATATTCTGTAACAGAAGTAATTCACCACTTTATTTAGAAGTCCTTTGGGTGACTCTTACAGCCCTNTGATTGTGGTGGAGCCCTAAACCAGCATTTACAAAAAAAACAGCATGTCAGCAAGCTTAACTTGCTTGCCTGAACATTTATTTTAGAACTCATGGCTGCAAAGCAATAGTCAATATTATTTTTTTCTCTTGTGTGTGATGAAGCTCCCCAGGGTAACAGAAGTAATTCACCACTTTATTTAGAAGTCCTTTGGGTGACTCTTACAGCCCCTGGCTGTGGCTTGACTCGTGAGCAGCCCATGCAGGACTTTAGCAGCTCTTGGGGCTTATGGAGCCCACAGGGTCACTGTGCCAGACGGTGCATTAGGGAAGCTCCTGAGGAGATCTACTTTCTACTCTCTCACTTCCAGTTTGTAAGTCTTTAGGAAATGATTCAACAATGAATTTAACTGACAGAATCAAAGACTTAAAGCTTTGGAGCAAAGAAAAAAAAAATCAGAACAAGAAATGTTCCTTCACCTGAATGTACAGTTAAATATCACTGGGTCCAAATGATTGAACGCCTCTCGAGTGAACTCTTTTCAGTACATTGACAATATTCTGTTTTACTCGTCTAACCTGCTTTATTCTTAATTTCATATTCTTGGTAATATTGCACAAAGAGTTCATAGGTCTCTCATATTTCGAAAAAACTTGAAAGCTGTGTATTGGGTTGGTTACTGCAGGGAAGCAACCTGTGAATCATGATATTAGCTGAGGTTTTTCTCATATTCCAAGATGAGGAAGATATGTTTCATCATAGCCAAGCTCCTTTTTCCTTTATTGGAAAGACTTAGAATTACTGATATAAACATCTTTAAAAATCACAATTTCAGATAGTATTATGTGGTAGTTTGTATCCAAGATAATAATATTTTTGTAACAAATGAAAAAAAGCTGATTAATAAATAAGTACTGATAAAATTCCAGGGAGATATATGGACAAAAATTGCATCCAGAAATCTAGATACAAAAAGAAAGATCCCAAATGCTCTCTTACACCTGGCTTTTATCTTTTTTTTTTCTCACTGCCTTCCTTGCCCTGCTCAAGAAAAAGCAGCAATCAAGGACAAAATATTCAAAAAGTCTTATTTTCTTACCCTGATATGGGGATATGAGTTTTCAGAATATATTTTATTATATATTCATTATATGTCTTAGTATAAGTCATTAAAAATAATATAAACCACACTAGCCTGCTACAATTAACATTTAATATGAATTAGAAGTTTGACTTATGCAACTCTATTTCCTTAGTCATATAACTTCATGAAACATAATTTCATGAATCTAGTAAACACATTTTCTCCAAATTGATTCTAATGGGAGAATGAGGCATATTTTAGGAGATGATACACAGTACTGAAAACCAGGTTTTATATCAGGATCCAGGTGACAGCACATTATTGATGTTTGCTGGTGTGACACTGACAACTTGTGCAAATTTGCACTACCTAAATTGTTCAGCAGTATGTCATGGCTAAAACTGAACTACTGGGGAAAGCAATAATACACCAAATTGACAGTTGTGAGAAACAGATAGGTGGAAGATGTTTTGTCTTGGGAGACTGAACCATGGGTGGATAAATAATCATTCTGACAGATAATCTAAAAGGAAAATGACTCTCAATTTTGTTTGCAAGTTGGAAAAGAATGTCGGAAAACAGAACAATATTTTCTCAAAAGCAAATATTTTACAAATGGTTTCCAAGAACATATGTTTTTCCTTCATTTGAAAACTTTTCTCTTTTTCTGAAGGAAGATGAGAAAATAAAAAAGATGGAAGGAGTTTAAAAAAGGGAAGAATATTATTATCACTGACAGTTACTCTGAAAAACACATTTTTTTTTCAGAAAAATGTTATTCTGGGCTTATGTATCTTCTCAGATAATAGGAAAATATTTGTGAAACATTTAGATTTTGCTTAGACATTCTTATTCAAAGTAACTTTGCCAGACAAATGTTCTTGACCTCTCTATCTCCCATGCTAGTAGGCTGACTGCCTTATCAGCTAAGTTTTCATTGACTCCCTCCATGTTGGTTTTTAACAGTTCGCTCTGCAGAGAAATAGTAATGACACAACCCAGCAGCTGCATTAATATTACCATTTGCTTCTTCTGGCTTCCTCTTCAGCTGCAGTACCAGCCCATCAAGTAGCATCGTTCTTTTTAATCTCTTCATGACAAAATTTCAATTGTGGCCTTCTTGGAGCAGAGTGTATGTGAATTGTATATATGCTCTATCAGAATTTTGTCTTCTGTTGTCATCTTTTTTTTTCAGTAGCATGTTTGTTTTTAACAAGCAACTTGTCTGCTTCCTAGAGCATTTTCACTCTTTTTTGATATTTAATTTGCTGCCTCTTTCTCCCTTTTTCTTTTTTCTAGCTCTGCTGAGTGAAGCTTAACCTTAGTAACCATCTCATTCAAATTAGAATTTCAAACATAGTGTGGCTTCATGAAGCAAGAATTAATGAGGATTTTTTCTTTCTGGCATATGCAAAAGGACAAAAATTTTAACTAGGGTTTGGAGCAGGGACAGATTACAATGGGAAGGAGGAAAAAAAAAACACCTAAAAACTCTTATTGGTGCAAGGCAAAACTGCAGCAGTAGATTGTTTTTTATCCTATAGTCCTTCAGGTGGGCTTGAGTACATGGAAATTGTTGGCAGGTCCCTTAGGTACTAGCTAAGGTTCACACCTCACTCTCCCTGGAAGAACCTCCACCTGAGTACATGGAAATTGTTGGCAGGTCCCTTAGGTACTAGCTAAGGTTCACACCTCACTCTCCCTGGATTCCTATCCAGGGAGAGTGAGGTGTGAACCTTAGCTAGTATCACAGGGACTGTGCAAAAAGGGGAGAGTAAAATGACCTGGAGCCTCTCCTGTTCAGGGAGAAACAGAAGTAAGTAAAGTCTGACCTTACTAGTCCTGCTGTTCATAGCACAATGCCATTTTAACCATTTCTGAGGTTGTAGTAGAAGAATGGCTGTAAGTTTGAGACATAGACTAGAAATAATGAGTAATTGTACACTTTCTGATCTTTTATAGTTTACTCAAATCTATCACATCACAAAGGCTTTGAAGAGCAACCAGGAAAAAGAAATCTTACTGTTTGCATCTCATCATGGACAACTGTGTCCCCATTCTAGCATCTCATCAGAGATGAGAATGGCAGAGATGATGGATTTTGAAATGCAGTCAGGGAGGACAAAAAATATCCCTTGCCCATTGGGAACTCATCTAACATCTGAAGAAGCTGAGAATCTCTTTCTCCTGAAAGTACCCAGAATACCTGCGTCTATGAAAAAACAGGTTCAGGTGAAGAACTCTTACCAATGAAAGGAGACAGGAATTAGCTCAGGTAGTTCGCTTCATGGAGGGAGTGAGAATATGGCTCTATACTATTTCCCCATTCACAAAATATTACTCATGTTTTGGATAACATTTCAGACCTGGAGAATTTCGGGATTACCTTTGACGTTCTATGCAAAGAGCAAGAGCCACTAGTAAGAAGTCCACATTACTTAATTCTCTGAAATGTGATTGATATGTTTTCTGTTTCAAGAGCTTTATAACAGCTAATATACCAACTTATCACCCACTCAAGTGTATGAATGATTCTATTTTCTTTCTGGAGAAGTTAATTTACAGATATGCCAGAATTACATCTCATTAATATTTCTGATAAAATGCAGTAAAAAATTGTTCATGACCCAGTTTTCATTCTCTTCAGGCTATTTATATTGTTCTCAGCATAACTGCAGCTATGAGTAATATGTATCATTTCCAAACCTCTTTGTATTGTTGCAGAATGCTCTTAGAGTTCATATTCAATGGTATAGGCAACTAGCATATCATCCTGCACTTTTTGCAAATGCTTATTTGAAAAGATGGGTGTTTTAGAAAGAGAAAAACCAAGAAGTAAATTAAATATTAATTAGGAAAACCTGACAGATCATTGTAGTTGACAGGAACCTTTAATATTACATAAAAATGTTCTTGCCTCTTCACAGTTGTTGAAGAAAAGTTGCAGGTTTTTCCAAACGCTTAGCTATTGATGTGTAGTTCTTTTTCAGCAAGAGAAAAATGTCTTAGCTGTAGAGAAAAATTGACTTTATGAAAGTGCAGTTCAATGCACAAACAAGTTGAAGAAGCATGGTTATAGGGTGCATTTCTGCCGAATTCTGTCAGAAACAGCTACTATTTATGGTGATAATAAGTTTCAGAGAATTATCATTTTCAAGGTGAAGATAAACCCTAAGCATCTTGCCAAATTGAGATGGTTCTGAAGCTTCTTAGGCTCCCTGACAAACACAACCATTCAGAAAGAATGGAAAAAAAGACTGACATCAGCGGACAATGAACATGAGCATATCTTAAAACCTGTATTTGAAATTTTACATAATTATAGAATCACAAAAGAATCTCAAAGTCATTTCAGAAAAATATTACATGTTGATAATTTAACTCATTAAACTGCAGTCTCATTAAGCTGCAAGAGAAGCTCTCTTCTAGCTTTCGCTGTGCCAATGGAAAAAGAACTCTCTGTGGGAAGCTTACCAGTATATGCATCCATGAGTAGTTTGGGGGAGCCCAGTTATGCCTAAATTCATTAATTAATTTAACTACCTTAAGTAGCTAAAATCCTTGAGTTAACTTTCTAGACTTTGCTTGAAGCAAGTAAAGCAGAATCCACTGAAAGAGCCCTCCTGCAGATCAGATTCTGGGCACTGGTGAGGAAGTGGTGGGCTGTAACTCTTCTGCAAGCACAGCTGGATCCTGTGTCAACCCGTGTTAACACAACTGCTAACACCACCCACATATAATTAAATAAAGTCTTTACAAAGATGGCTGTGAAATAAGCTTTTAACCAGCAAATAATTATGAGAAATTCTTTTTTATTTAAATAATGAAGTGTCCAATGCTCACATTAAAAGACTATCACCTCTAGAATAAGAATGTGTATCTTCCCTGGAGATCAGTCCCTCTAATGTTTTCAGAGGAAGAGATGTGTTAAGACATATCAGGTGACTTACAGGGTCAAGCATTTCTAGCTCATATCCCTCCAAATTAAGTTTGAAGCAGGGATAGTCCTTTGATAACAATTGCTATGTATGAAGGATGGGCTCCTCCTAACAAGGAGCCTTGCTAAGAAATCAGCTTCAGCTGTAATTTATCTTTTGTTATTAAGCTACTCTGAAGTTTGAAACAGGGAAAATAATTGTAAAAAAAAGTATGATGGCCTAACTTTCTAATCCCTCTGGGTTGTAATTAACAGCATTTACAATATAGAAGAATACAGGTGCTTTTTTACACAGTAGGTTGGCCTTTCTATCTACTAGCCCAGGCAGTGATTGCATCAGACATAGTTTAGAAGAAAGAGAGAACTCCGTTCTATGTGCCGGGCCTTATTTCAGAGTAGGGAGAGAGTGCGTGCTCATTTAAGAAACATTCTTCTATTTACATTGCTCACTATGTACATCATCATCTTTCCTGTCTTACTTAGAAATTGGAGGTTGCAATTTCTCTGCAGCATCCTCATACACTCTGAATCCACTCTCCTCATACAGCTCTGAATCCCGAAACCTACCATCCTGAAGCTGTTGCCTGTGGTTTCTGGAAGCTGTTATTTGGGAGTATCCTGAGAGTGTGCAGTAGAGGAAACCTCCGTGCACAGGAAAGGATGAAGGAAGTGTCCTATAGACCTGAAAGACTTTTCCTCCTGCTACTTCTCATTGCCAAAAGTATTTTCAGCCTCTGTTATGCGCCCACTCTATTCCCCCCTGAACTCCTCAAGGAAGCTTTCTAATCCGTTTAGTTCATTTAAAACCAATAACCTTTTGCTAAGTCAGCAGCTGGAAAATCAACCTGACATAAGATGACCTTCATGGCAGAGAGCTTATCCACCAACGAGCAGCCTGACCCCTCAGGGAGTAGGACATAATACCTGCAATTATTAGGGCAAATCAGGAAAATGTCAAACCTTCATTTGTTAGGAGAATAGTTAATAAAAATATCATATACCTGCTGCACTTGACTGCGGTGTATGTTGTACTGAGATTGTAGTAATATTTTGGGTCTGAGAAAACATCATTAGTCTCCAGATGTAGCAATAATTGTCTCCAGTTTTAACAGTGACACCTGCTCGTTTACAAGTATTGCAGGATGGTGTAATATATAATCAGACTCAGGTTGGACAGGTTTTATAGGGAGCTGAAACTCTAAGCTTGTCACAGAGTGCTAAATATTTCAGCAAGAGTCTCTGGATGGGTCAACAAGGCATACTTTGTAAACCTGTTTTCAGCTATTAACTTCAGCTTGTAGAGAATTTCCTAATGCTTATATCACTGCCAAAACTTGCTCTATACCTGTTACAAAAGCAATTTTCGCTACTGTTATCAGCACCTCAACATAGTCACATTAATGGCTCTGTGCTGCAGATATTAGTGCATTGTGTGAAAAGCAGCGATTTCTTTTCGTTGGTTCTCTGTATTGAAAATATGAGAAAAATAATTGGACTGCTAAAGTTGGCAATATACAGTTATGACATTTTTAATTAAAAAGGGGGGGGAAGGGAGACACACACACAATGCATAATGGGATATTATTTCCTCCCTCTTTAATGGCATTTTAAATGAAAATTGCAGCTGGAGCATAATATCACTTAATAGGAATAATCTGTCTTTATATTAAGAAATACATTGGGAAAAACAGTGCAGTGCCATTTTCAGATACTTTTATTTTATAATTTTGTAACACAAAACAAGATTAAAGCCATAACAGTGATTTTACATGGACTGTAAATGAAAAAACAGAAAGAACAATACATTCACCATCCAAAACAGACATATTTACGTATTTGTTCAAGTTTAAACAGGCTTACAGGTGACTTGTGTTGTCTTTAAAATGTCCTTTAAATGTATGACTATTTTTTTTTTGAGGGGCAGCTTGTGTTTGTTTAATGTTTGTTTCAAAAGTATGCCCAAACATCCAGACTTGCTGAGTGAGGCCCAGATTTCTCAGCAGCTTGTGGGAAACGATCCTCATTAACAGTAGAACTTGTTCACGAAAGCATCTGCAGAGGAGGAAAGAAAATGTCTGGTGTGGAAGGGTGGCTTTTGCAGCCTGCTGTACTGCTGTACTTGAAAGGCAAATAAATGAACATGACTTGGAAAAGGTGATCTGAGTTTGGAGCTTGTTATGTCACCCTATCCTTCTGATCTGGCCTTCTCCTTTCACTTAATTCAGTTCAATTTTTCATCTTCAAGAAGCAGCAAGAGCTTTACCTTGATAATCAGGTTTGGTATATCAGCAGCCAATACCTTCTATATTCTATCGTCTTTTTTTTTTTAACTTTGTTTGACTGTACTCTCTTCCTCTGAACAGAGTGTATATAAAAGCAGGGCAAAATGTAGAAAACCTCGAAACCCAGCACATCGTAGATTATCCAGGCCATTTATAAAACTGTTTTAAGAGTATAATTAAAGTTTTGTCTTTAGTGTATACCAACACTTCAGAAACAAAAGTGGATTGAAACCTATCCCTTACTTAGATTAGCTCTTGGTTTTTAGCAATTTGCAAATGGCAAGTTACTGATGTGCTGTGGAAATATCCACATATGTCACTGGGACCAAAGTATGGATGCTTACAACACCAATGGGTCCACTGAGTTTGGAAAAATAGTTGTTATTTGTAAGTGCAGTGTAGACTGTCCTGTAGTAGTCCTATGTGAAGACCAGCATATGCCAAGGAAGAGAGGTCCAGAAGAAAAAAAAGCTCATTTACAAGAAAAAGAAAAGAAGTACCTGAAAATATTTAATTAAACAAGAGGTACTTTTATATATTTTTGCTCCAATTTCTGTATTCACAAAATACTGGAAAAATAATTTTCCTTTTTGAAATCTAAGAAGCTCTGCTCACAAACAGAAACATTCAAAATTTATCCAATAATGCTCAGTTTCAAAATATTGGAAACTTGCAGTCAGGCACATGTGTCAAAAGAGAAAGAACAGTCTGAAGAGAGAAGAGAAGAGCAGTCCTGCGAGTTCTCCATAGCAAATCTAAGAGTTGAGGAGCCTGGGTAGCTTAGAAAAGGTTCAGGCAAGTATCCAAAGATGAAGTTTCTATATCCTTTGAGTTGAACACAAACTCGGCTTCAGAAGAGATTATGACACCCACAAGGCTATGTAGTGAAGGAGTGAATGACAAGGAAGAAATGGTATAGCTGAATCACATTTATAAACAACGGAGAGCTGCAAACAACAGTTAGCAACAAAAAAACTGTACTTTTTGTTCCTATTATATCCAAGAAATATTTCTTATGTTTCAGTGAGTTGTAAGAAGGCAAACATCTCTGCCTGATATCACTTGGAAAGTCCCTTAGTCAGGACTTTCTGACTTTGGCCTTTCCGTTGAGCAAGAATTAATGGTAGATGAAGCACCCTTAACTGTTTGTTTAAGAACGGAAAGTGTAGGCACATTTCTAAGGGGATCATTGTCTTTGAAGTTGTCTTGGCTTAAACAAACTCTAGATGAATATCATGCAGCAGCACACGTCATGTAACTCAGAGTGAGAACTATTTGACTTTCTGGCATATGCAGTTGATTGCATTAATTAAATTATTTTTTTTTTGGAAAGCATGTAACTTGTTTCAAATTTTGAAAAGAAAAAGACTTTTGAAAAAGAAAAACATTTTGCTTTCACAATTTTAAAATCAAATGCTTCCAGTTTTATTCTGGAAGGAGTTTCAAAACATGAAAGACTTAAAAAATCCACAATCAGAGAAAAACAGTTATTAAAAGAAAGTGTTTTGGACTAATCTAACTTGCTTTCCTTTAAATGTATACTAAGTTTGTGAAAATTTGAAAATTTCTTTTTTTTTTTAATTCTTAGTGAGAATTCTTGAATGAGAGATCTACAGAACATGATATGAGCAAATTGCTGAAATAATGAAAATTAAAACAGAATGGAAAATTAGATTTCTATTCATCTCTCCAGCAATGATAAAAGATTTAAATTATTATGAAAATCCTGTCAGATTTTGTGTAATAATAAAAGAATGATAAACTAAGTACACATAAGTGCACTCTATGCTATCTATCAGTTCAACCTGCTACATAAAATAATGCTGATATCTGGCTCTGTTGTGTGCTTTTCTACTCACTGGATCTAGCAACAGGTGGATCTGTATAGCTCAGGGAACAAGCCTTAATAAGCTGGCAGACATTGTCATTTTTGTGTCACAAGAGAAGCTGAGTAAGGGAAAACAACCTCAAGATCTGTGAGAAACTTACGAAACTGATGACATTTCCAATATTTGACATGAAAGAATGAGGTTTTCAAAGTGTTTTTCTCCCTTCCTTCTGAGAGAAGTGGACGCACTGATATTTTGTCGAATTTTGACTTAACGCCTGGATATATATTAAGCTCCAGAAGAAGAAAATATGAGTTAAAAGTAGAGCTGCTGTTTAGATAGAAAGGTCTCCTAAATTGTAATTCGGTTATCAGTCAGCGTGACAAGAAAATGTTTTCATTTCACTTTAGAGCTATTCCTTCCTCTTGCTTCGATTCTGTGTCTGAGGTTTGTTTTGAGAAGAAGAGCTGGAACTCTCTATTCTCCACTAATTTCAGTCCATGGATTGACAATGAATGCAGACTCTATTGTGGTGTTAATTGTTCAATTTCTTGGAAGGTGGTCATAAAAAATAAATATAGAAAATTCTACTGCTTATAGCAAAATTCCCTGGGGACACACACTTTCTTATCTTGGCAAGACCCTACAGAGCTCACACAGAGAGTTCCCATAGGTTTCCTGGGAATATCTGTTGGCAGCCACTGATTACAACATTTTTAATTTCACTGTTAAGATTCACAGGAGCACATGGCTGGAGAGGACAATTCCAGCTTCTAGGATTCCCGCCACTATCCACCCTAATCTTCATTGTGGAAATGCTGAATTCTTTCTCAGGTTGGGAGGTTCAAGTGGAATCTTGGAAAACTAGAGAGGAGCTGGTCCCTGTAGGGTGGAAGGAAGTAGGAGACATGGACAGATGTAGCTGCAACATTGCCATGGTGCAGCTCATGCGGGAGCCAAGCACCAGAGAGGCAGCTGGAAAGCAGCTCCCAAGGGAAGAAAGAGCAGGTACTCACTTCCAGCTCTCTGCACAGCGCAGGAGCTCACCTTGAGCTCAGCTGGGAGGTCACTCAGAGGCTTGATGCGCACTTCTAGCTTAAATTTTTTCATATCTGGTTACGTTTGTGTGTTTTCATGTCAGCACAGTTTTTCAGCTTACTCGGTCCTTCTTCTTTCCTGGGGTTAGCTACCAGATATATTTATGGAGTGTAATAATGTTCCAATGGCCTTACTGTTACTAGACTGCACAATAACAAGTCTTTCATTACCTTCTTTTACTGTCCATTTCTTGAGTTTCCCTCTAGCTGTTCTTGGTAGTTGTTTTCCCGGCATGAGGTCTTTCCTGGGTGTGGATGACTGGAATAGGATGTGGGAATCCATCCACAATGCTGCCCTGCTGTTGCAAATACATTCCAGAATTTCAGGATGTGGAAGTAGATCCTTTCTGATTATGTTGTTCACGTTCAACGATCGTAGGACACAAATCTAAATATGTTTACAGGATAGAAGAAGAAATCCACAGAAAATCAGTTGACATTGAGTAATGTGGAAGTTCTGTTGATTTGCTCTTCTTGAAGGGTATTTGGATGTCTTAGGTAGGAATAAATAGCAGGAAACATTTTTCCTCATCATTGGTAGGTAAGGAAGCTTTTCTTGTTTTATCTCCATATACCACAAAGATGCAGATATATGCATTTTTTGGTGATTCAGTATTGGGTTTACTCCACTGTGTTTTGGTTTGGTCTCTCCGACCAACCATCTGGAAACTGGCATGGAATGAACTTCCCCAGATTACGTGTTATTTGAAAACAAGCAGATTCCACCCATATTCTATATAAGCTGTCATTTTTTCTCTTTTTCAGAAGAGCTCAGTGAATAAAATATATTATAAACATTTTTTCTCCAAAGCATTTCACATGCTTTTTGCATTGCCCATGTCTTCCAGACTGTGATTACTTTTTTTTTTCCGTATCCCAAACATTTTCTAATAAAATACAAACATTGACGTACCAATATATGGTAATGTGTATTTTGCATGCTACCATCTTTGTACAGTCGCTATAATGTTGCTAAAATGTAAGCTAAAAAACAATTTCTTAAAAAGTCTAGCCAAGAAAGCAAATTTTTCATCTCAAAAGAGAAAACAGACAGCTGAAACATCACCACAAGTCAAAATGGTGTTGATACGAGGGAAATCAACATACAGCTCAGATAAAGGATCAAACGTTTCAGATGAAATATTAAGAGCAAATCTGAGTAAAATGTAAAGTCAGAAATGTCTTATATCTCATCTCTCAAAGCAATACAAAGTTAGAAATGCAAAAAAAATTTCACAAAATGGAAAAACAGAGGACTAGGAGTAGGTCTGAAACAGGAAGAAAGATTGAAGGTGACAGAAGAAAATGTTAAGGATTTATACTGCAATGAAAAAATGGGTATGGTGAAGCTCTATCAAAGTATAATCTAAAGGAAGTAGTCCTTCAGGATGCAAAAAGTGAGTGCTGCTCTGTGCAGATTATTTGTGTTTCAGCTACCCTGAAGTAGTATAAAAGTTTTATCCGAGCGAAATACAACTTTTTACTTCATTAAGGAAAAATCTTTGCACCTCTCTCTTTTCTCCCTTGCTGCTCCCCCTCAATGAGAGTCCTGTGATTTTTGGCTGTATCAGGTTGAGCCCTTCTGGTGGTGTGCAGTCCTGAAAAAAAATGCTTTGCCTTTTTGGTTCAAGGAAGTTGTTATGCTAAGCAAAATAAATAAATGAAAAAAAAAATACAAGAAAGAGAAGGGTAGATTTTGACCAAATCTGACCAAAGAGGAATTATTTTCCTTACAAGATTTCAAATTATTCAGTCTAGAACAGAATATTTTGTTTGCTATGATTGTAACATTAGCAAATGTTGCTGAGCTGCAAAATCCTTTTTTTCTTTTTTTTTTCTTTACTCTTTACTTTTTTTTCCTTTTAATACAGGATTTGGTCCCCACATTTTATCCTTGGTTATCTGCTGTTTTTCTGTGGAGATTTATGCAGATTTGACATATGTTAAGTCATTTCTGTAAAGTAAAGTAGAAATAGATGAAGGAAGTACTACATATATCTTTTAGTTAAATGTCCAAGAGGAGTTCCTCTACATAGTATATGTTTCTATCAACATCTCCACCATCCAGCAGCAAGCACTGCAGAGAAAGAAGTCCCTCTAAAGGCAGCAGCAAGCACTGCAGAGAAAGAAGTCCCTCTAAACGGGACAATTGCCACTGCTCTTGAGATATATAGTGTACCATAAGTGTACCACCATTTATTTCGTACAATGAGCTGTCAGCAAGACAGGGACTTTGGAGGAGACTGCTCACTGTCACTACTGCAGGAATATGCTGCTTGTGCCCATGGAAAGCAATAGAAAGACGGGATAATCTCTCTCCAAATATGTTGGGAGTCATAAACGGGGAGTAGAGCTACCCTGTAATGGGGCATGCGCACCGGAATCTTGTACAGCGGGGGTCCCGGTGGCCCCGGACTGAGCAGTGCCTAGGTCTTTCTAGAAGCTGCTAGAATCCTGGTGGTGGGGGCCAGGAGCAGTCTGCCCTGGAGGACTGTCCGACTACCAACGGGGTTTGCCCAGTCCGGAGAGACCACCACATTAGCATAGCACCTATCATGCCCTCGGTCCTCCCTGTTCCCTCCCTTTTCTCCTCCCTCTCCTAAAGTTATAAAAGTTTGTGTTACTTCCTGAATAAATTGGCGTGGACCGGAGCTCGTATCGATTGTGTTACTGTCAGCATCGGGGTACGCACCCTACGGGTACCCACCTATTGTGGAACCCTAGAATCTGAGGATCAGGAAGGAGATCATCAGTAGCTGCAGCCCCCTTGCAGCTACTCCTCTGAGAGCTACAAGAGGGAGCCTCGCCTCTTGGGGGTGGAAAGGGAATCCGGCGCCACAGTGCTGAGGACGGAAAAAGATGACGCAGCCCGCGGACGCCTCGCTGGGACAGCCAGCGACGGGCCTCTTCACAAATACTATCTCTCTTCAGAAACAATGCATTGGCTCTGTGCATGGAGGTGACATTCTCTCACAGTTTCCTCATCTTCTTTCTGATGTAACTTCAGGAGTCATGGAGTGTTTTTATGAGGGGGAAAAAAAATGATAGTTCCCAGATCTTCCTTCGACAGTCTTGTGGCAATAGTCCGAAAAACTTGAGAGACACCCAAGAATAGTGAGACTGGTTTGGGTGACAGAAAATTTTTTGAATTTGATGGAGTGAAGAAAGAACAGTGGGTTGTACTGTTCCATAGTTTTTGAATATAGGCTATTGAATTTTCATGTGAGTTTTTTATTATTGGTCATTTTAACTCCTTTTTGGCTATTTGCCCAGTGGGTTGAGGTCCTGTAAGAGACTATTTTGGACTGTGTTTGTCTCGACATTGTCGCGGCACCATTCACCTCTGCATCCTGTCTCTGAGAAGACCACGATATCAGCTTGAGACCTGAACAATGACATTCTCAGCAGTGCCTAGCAAGTTGTCCTTGCACTCGAGTCAGATGGGGAGGAGCACCAGAGCACACAGCACATACGACACGAACACCATATACCAGAAAACTTCAAGAAAGTGGACAGACTCTTCAAGAACTGGGGCAATAAAAGGACTACATATTCCTCCCTTGTGTTGTGGCTTCTTTTTCTGAACTCTCCTTCAAGAGATCATCACCTGCACCGAGGAGGAGCCAATGAAAGGACTGGTGGTGGTGGTGGTAAGTAATCTTGCTGCATCTCTCCTGCTTGCTTGCTTATCTTTCTTTTTCCCTTCTTTTTCTCTCTGTCCTATTGTGATTATGAGAATCAAGCTTACAAGGTTGTATAGCATGTGACTACGTTTGTGTCTTAATCTCACTTTTAGGATCGTATTGAAACCTCCCCAGACAGTGGATCAGGAGAGGTGCATAACTATGTTCTGACTACCATGAAACTGCTTGTGGTACTGCTCATAGCATCCTCCAGCTTGCATGTAATAGCCATATATGAGTAAAGAAAGCCTGAAATCTGCTGGTATCTAAAATAATTTAATGTACACATGTATCTACATGCATAATTCTAGATTAGAGTTTCTTATTCCTTGGCAGCACTGAGAAACAATGTACTGTGGTGTGGTTAAAATACTAGCATAACATTGCCACAGGTTTAAACTTTCACAGAATACAAGACAGAAAATGATTATTATGACTGTAATCTCTATAGTTTTGATAACATTTTATGCAATATTTTTGCTACAGTTAGGAGAGTATCATCTACAATGTGTCTTGACAGTTTATCACTCCACTAAAATATTGCCATCTTGTTTCTCTTGTTAGGCTCCAGGTCTTATTTGGATGACTTAAAAAGAAGTGTATATCAGGCAACATATATAAAACGTCAAGGTGGGTAATATACCAGAAAATACTAGAAAAACGTAGGACTCTAGATACTGTTTTCTGTCATGAGTCCATGCTGAACCCATTGTGTTTAGTCTGCATGTCCATGGAAATTTTTCTTGGAACAATATAGGACTATTAAAGAAAATTCTGAGTTCATCAGATTTCCAGTATTCACAACAGTCTAACAAGTGGTCTTAATTCTATTGTTGTATGAATGTAAAATTTCATTAAATTCATTTGAAAGATGAAACAGTAAATTGTCACTTTTGGCAGTTTTCTAGTCTCTCTAGATAAGCTGTCTGCAACAATTTTACTTGTAATAAATATGAAAGCCTATTCCCTAGTATTTAGGCTGGAGCCAATATTTCATTTCATATAAGACGACTAAAGAACAAACAACAATTAAGACTGGTACCTCTGACGAGCATTCATAAGAGTTGATACAGTAATGCCAGTGCAGAGTCTCATGCTTGTTTAGTCTCTGGCCATGGCAATTCTTGGAAACTTGCATACTAGGTTACATATGAGTGAAAGGATTATGCACTTTCATCACAAATAATGCAAACCACATACTGTACTCCATTACCAACGCAAATTTTTATTTCCTGCTTTTCAGTGTGAGTGAAACAGCACCTGGAGTGTTGTATCCACTCTTAAGGTTGGGATGGTATTTCCTATCTATTTTTAAGGTATAGAAATATTTTTATCAGTAGACTCAGAAGACTCATATAGGTGGCATCTGGAGTGTTTCTGGATGGGGCAAATATCATTAGGGGCAAATAAGAATTTCTAGACTATGCTTTAAATTTAGGCAAATTGAATCCTGAGTGAAACCTGATTTTGAATGCAATTCTTCAGCCCTGTGATAAATCTATTGCTCAGATTCCCCCAGAAAAATTCCTTAGCAGGAATGCAGAATATTTTTAATTGCATATCCTTTTAGAGATCATCTTGATCAAGAAAAAAATCATAGAATTAATCTGCATAGAGTAAAATATATTGTTGCTCCTTAAGTATTGCTAGTGAGGCCATGATTATGACACTTTCAAATTTTAATCACCTGAAATATTCAATTAAACCATCATAGTATGAAGTATAATTGGTCAAAAATAACGCCACATAGCTCTATAATTGGAGTAATACAAAGCACATTAATTACTTTAGGACTGTTTATGTGTTCTTAACTCTCCAAGCATTTTCATGGATATGTATTCCTTCTGAAGCTAGTGTGTTTCTGCATGGTTTGTAAAAACTCACTAGCGTATATAAAAGCTCTCAATTCCGGCCCTTAAATTAATTACCGGAATATATTCTCTTAACTTTCTCATAAAGACCAACCTGTCAACAGTTAGAAGATAAAAACTACTAGTCTGTTGAGAAAAAGAAAAAAGAAAAAGGCCTTCATGGAGAGCAAGAGAAAAAACAGTAGAATAGGAATGCTTATTTCATCTATCTATAGAGGACATGGACACCATATGGGGTGGGAGGGTCCCAGAAGTTTGGTTAACAAACAACAGAGTCAGCCATGGGACACGAATAAATTATGGATGCCATACATACCTAGGCTGGACGTAGAGGGTATTTGATCTAGAAAGACTGCAAGGATGTGAGTTAAGCAGATATATATTTTTTTCTTAGCAGCAAAAGAAGAACCTACACCTCCTGAAACAAGGACTGACTTACAGTAACCATGCCCAGGAGGGACAAACCTTTCTGTGATCCTCTTGAGCAGCGGCAGACCTCCCCTGGCACTGGTGGTACACAAAAAGGTTATGGCTCCCAGAAGACACTTCTAAGTATCCTGGTAAAGAAACCACAAACTCGACCAATCAGATGAGCATGAAGGAGGCTTGGAATGTTTTTAATGTCTTTGAATTAGTGGGTGCTTCTGGTTTAATCGATGCATGTGGGTTTTAACCATTGCATATGTTTCCTTTTTAACTGTAATCTTTTTTTCCCACTTTTTATGAATTCTTTTGCTCTTGACTAACACTTCTGATGTTCTATGACTATTATTTAACTTCTGGGTAGCTATAGAACCTAGAGGTTTCCTAATTCTTTTTATATTTAGCAAATTTGTAAAGAAACAAGGTCACACAAGCAGTTGCTTGAGAAGAACGTAAGTTGATGACTGTTGTTGTACTTGAAGGTAAGATCCTCTGTAGAGAGAAGTAGTAATGTTGCAGTATTACCTAACAGAAATAATGCATAATATTATAAATCGTAACATATATATTATACATTAATGCATATGCTAAAAATGATAGAAATGGGACTACATGTTCCAATTTTTTTTATTGGTTCTTTAAAGTTGTATATTACTTTTTTCTGTGTATAAAAAGGGGATGGAATAGTAACGTACACATGACTTGGAACAGCAACTAATGCTTGGTATTTTGTGTATGCAATTGTATTTCTAATTATTTACAGTGGTGTTTCTGGAAGACTGTTATGAACCCTGACTCTAAGAAAAAGTAATAAATAGGCTTATTTTTTAAAGAAAGAGAGCTGTTATAGAAATATGAATATAAAACTATAAGAAAAAAATGCAGAAAAGGAAATGTGATGAATTCAACATGTTTAGTAACTGACCATTGTATAATATGTGAAATAATAAAATATCACACAATATGTGATTATTCAAGCAAAATAATTTGTATCTTGATATTACTTTGCTGAAAAAAGTATAAAATAAACTTATCCTTCAAATTTTAATTAGCTTCATGTTACCCTTTTTATGTATGTGAGGTTAGGTGCTAACAAGCTAAGAATCTAGGCTCAGCTGCTTGGAAGGATTTTGAGTGACAGCAAAACTGTAATTTGTAACCTGAAATCACCTTCTCTGTCATACACACTGAAATAACAACACTGTAAAATACTTTTTAAAGGAGACTTGAGAGTTCTTGTAAATTTTCCTGGTCCACATTTTACATGTTAGCATTTCTTATAGTATTATTTTATAATTATATGTAACTAAAACAATACTGATTCTATATTTGTGTTTGCATTTCAGTTCAATTCCTTTCCTTTCTATTTTTTCTGTTGCATTAAATTTAATGTATTGTAATGACAAAGCTCTCCAAGGGGACATAAAGTGATTGGATGTGATGTTGACTGCTTCTTGTGCAAATATCTGTTATCAGAATCAATCTGTTCAGAGTTAAAAGCTACGCAGACAGAAAAACTCATGTATGCTTGTCTTATAAAAGACAGGAATTTTATTAGTGTGTTCTCCTCCTGAGGATCAGTGACACTTGGCTGACCAGATAGGCACAAAACTGACATGGAAGTTAAATAACAGATACAGTAAAAAATTTGCCTGTCTTACCTCATTGGCACCCATCAATCTGCAACAGATCAACACAGGGCTTCCTTTCAAAGAGCATAAACAATTGTGGATCTCATTCAGGAGATATACATAGGTCAGGAAAGGTATTAATAGCCTTAGATGTATGTCCACCCTGATTTCCATTCATGTCGGCAAACTTTCTGCATCAAGATTACCTAGCGGTAAGAAATTTTGTAGGAACCTCAGAATTTGGCTTTGGATAGGCTATTCAGTAACGTTAAAAGGTAATCTTGATCTAGGCCAAAAAAGTCCTGTTCCAACACAATGATTTTTTTTTTTGGTATAGTAGGGAAAGAACTATGTTTCTTCATTTTAGGGTACAATACTACAGCAAAGTTTGCTTTGAAGTGCAGTGATATGAGAAGTTTTGAGACCACTGAAATGGTCACTTATGTCATCAGAAATTTTGCTAGATATTAATAGAAGTAGATTCTGAAAAGTCAAAGGATGTTATTTACAGATGAACTCTGTTGCTTATGATAGTACATTTTTCTACAGAAGTAAAAAATAAACGCATGACTTTTTCTCAAGAAAGAGAAAAAGTAAAACATTCTCCTAACAAAAACTCTCATTCTCATAATAAAAAAATTGCTCTCACATCACTATCAGAGAAGGTTCCTCTGAGACTTTTAAAGAAGATGGGTAATACTTGGATTCCACAAAAGGCTTACAAAAATAATGGAAATATATTAAGGACTAAAATGATACACCAGGAAACTAACTATAATAGAATCAATCCAGGTCATTGTAGCATGAGGCCTTTTCATTTGGATTTTTGTGATCATTTTGCTATATCCAGATTTAATCCAAGAGTAATTAAGATGATGGTATCAAATCTGAACTGGTATTAAACCAGGAAAAATAATGGAAGCTGCAAAATAACAGTCAGTGTGAGCATATGTAGGCTCAAACAACTAGGTTGAGCATTAATTTTTGGTGCAGGCAAACAGCCATATGCTTGCAGATATAAATACATAAGTGTCTGTTCTATGTATCCAGACTTTATGGGGGGCAATCCTAAAGCTTCTATTAAAAAAAAAAAAAATTAAGATAAAGTAATCAGTAGCAGAAGTCCTATTGTTTTTTCTCACAAGCAATAAGTTAACAAGTAGATGCATTACTTATTTAAATCATAGCAGTCAGAAACTCCTTCTTCTGTTACTGCCTGTTAAAAGCCGTGCAAAGAAGCCTGGATTCTTGCATATATACTAGCATAAATAAATTGATTTTTGAATTAGAGCGTACTTGTTACATATCATAAAGCATCCAACTCTTTCAGGGTGATTTTCCAAATGGAGCTCTGTGTAAATGTAGTGAAAGCAGGTCCATAGGTTTAAATGATTTACAGATATTTATTTGGTGACAGACTTTCTGACTTACCAGGCATTTCTTAAAAGTGCCATTTTAACAGCACAGTGGGCACTACTGTGTCTTTCTTACTGTTTGGATCATATAATATTTCCCCAAATCATAATCATTTGATAAATATTAAGAACGGATTATTCCCATGTTGGCTGTTGGATTTTAGGTAAACTAAATTACTTCCATTTCATCTGCTGAATAACTCAATAATCTTGAAGGATTCTGAAAGAGGGATGTAGAGAAGAAGATATTAGTGAGATTAACCTCACCTTAGACAGTCTTCGTATACATACATACAGTCTATATATTCATACGAAGGCAGATATGTGACCAATACCAATATGGACAAAACATGGACAAATCTTTTATTTTTAACACTATTCTCTAACACTGGTTTTAGGAAATATTTTTCTAGCTTCTTTCTATCCTGCCCCTCTCTCTTTTCCTCTCTGTAGAATGAGGTCTGTAATGATTACCTGAAGATAATCAGACTTTATTATCCCCTTCATGTTACAGTTTTCTGAAAGATAGAGTGATTTATTTGAGACCTATATTGAGAAGACTTATATTCAGGACAAATCAGGGCTGGTTGTAATAACAATCTTTTTATTTTTGATGATAATCACAGAATATCATGATTTCTAATCTATCCAAGAATGTGTTGAGTGTATCGCTGCAGGTGAGTGGGAAATGCTATATAAACAAATATATTTAGACAGGAAGGAGTCAGAAAATGTACTCGAAATTACTGGGCTTTTACTACCGCACTTTTTAAATCTTTTTCTTCTTTTTCCTTTCTAGGAAGGACAGACTACATTCAAAACTGAAACTTTTACATTAAACACTGTAAATATGACATATTGTTGCAGACATGAGTTTTGTACCACTAATGATTTTTCATTGGAAGAAGAAAAACACTAAAATTTAGAAGGAGCAATAGGATACAAAGTGGGGTAGCAAAGTAGTCTTACAACAGGTAGAATATTCTCACCAAGTGTATTCATCTTCTCTATTTATATCTGTTTGGTTCAATGCTCTGTTTTGTTATATTCCATCATTTCAAGTGAGTGGGTATATTGTATTTAGTCTTTTACTAATGCATTAAATTAAAATATATTCCTAGTTATTTAAGTAGGATGCTGAGCAATCACTACATAACAGGATTTTTCAGAGAGACAGAAAAGTTTTGCAGGGGAAAAAGCAAAAAAAAGTGGGTGAGTCGTGATGTGCTTACAGGCATAATACATATATGTGTATAAATACACATGCATAAATACACATACACTCATACAAAGTAAGTTTCCATGACAGACAGACAGACAGAAAGCTATCCCTTTTAAAATATGTTCATTTAGGGAAACCTCTCTTTTTAACAGACTGGTCTGAAAGATTCATGGGAAAATTTGCTTTAAACTTGTCAGCATGAGTGATGCTGAAATAAAAACCTTTAAAATATTGCTAGGATATTTGTGCATAGGTTGGTAAATATATAATGAATATAAAAATTCAATTCAATTAGTTAATAAGTGAATGACAGTGCAAGCTGTTTACAAAATCACTCAGCTTGGCAGTCTAGGTATTGAAGAGGTTGATCTGCAGACAATTGACAGACACTTTACTCAATTCTGTTTTTATATCAAAAAACATCAAAATAAACCAGGAAACACTGGGGGAGGCTTGTCCTGAAATGACAGAAGCATATTTTTATGAATCTCCAAACTCACAGCCCTTCTACTCTTCCTCTTCTGAAAAGAAATGGGAAAATTTTAGAATATTTATACAAATATTTATTATATAAACATTATATAAACATACATTTGTATATGGTATTGTAAACATTTTTAATTAAATATAAAAGTCTCTAAACCAGAGTCTTTGCTGATGGTAAAGGGAGTTAGTATCTAGATATATAGAGACTATATCACTGGATCTGCTTAACAGATAAAACGTTCTTCTTTCCATTTTGTAGATGGAAAAACAAAATACACTTGTTAATATTTTTACTAGTTGGTTAAATTATCTCAGGGAAATGAAGAATGTTTCTCTATCAAATTTTGAATAGACAACAGTGGCCCAGATAAATTATTTCTGAGGATACTAAACACATACAAAACCCATTGAATTCAATGGAAGACCTTCCATCAACTTTGGCAAGTTTGGTGGAAGCTAAATATATTTTTGCTTGTATCTTCAAGTCCAAGTTACATACTTAGATAATGATAAAGGAAAGAAGTTGTAAATTCTTTAGTTTCTTCTAAAATAGTAATTTCTGGATTAAAAATGCACTTTTTGATCTATGATTTCATTACAATAAATCTGGGCCAAATCTAGGATTATGCTAAAGTTTGTGCTAGTTACACTTAATAAAAACATTCTTCATTGTTAACTATTTCTGAACATGACTATGCTCATTTACAATATTAGTATACAAAATTACTGATATGTGTTTCCCTTTTAGTATTTTTTCACAGAAAGATGATTATTAGTACTCTTGTTTTGTTTTTACTTTGTGTAGATTAGCATTTAGTAGTCAATTGACTTCAGTTTAATATTCATTCAGGGTCAAGCTGTTTTGAAGGTGGGTAAGTAAATTCAAATATTGAAATTAAAGAAAACAATCCTTTTTGGACCTATTTTGCTTTAGCTGTGATAGGAGCAGGTTTAATTACCAATGCCCAAATTCTATTTGTCAGGAAAAGCAATGTTCCCCCTTTGCCAGATAGATTGACATCCTTGGAGAAAACAGAGAGACTCCAGGAACGCAGGTGCTGCTCCTTCTGGGTCACTTCTCTGTCTCCATCAAATCTGCAGGTCAATGCAGGTGTAACTTACAGGCTAGATGATGCATCCAAAGAGCAAAAGTTTTGGCCAACATCATGTTTTAAGTCTTGTTCGCTGCAGTCCCTTGGCTTTGCCATAACAACTTGTGGCACAGACACGCAGAGCAGCAGCCTGTCGTGGCTGCCACCTCTCAGTTGCCCAGGAATCATGAGTTATTTGAGCAGAGCTAAACTGTACCTTGCCAGGGCAGAGCTGCCTAGAAACTAGCAGTGAGGAAACAGTAAGAACAAAAAAATATTTTTTCAGATTTACTTCTCTCTTAATCTTCTTCAGAGCTGGGTGGAGGAGTCTTCTGCTCCGTCATTTACACAGGCATGACAACTTCCTGCAAGGGACAAGGCTTTTTCTGAGGAAAGAAAATCACTTGCGTCCTGCAGAGAACACTGCTCTGGCTGTCATGGGTTAACACCTCTCTACTGACCTTGTTAAACGTTGTCCAGATACATAGAAAAGTTACTGTAAATTGTACAAAAGCAGCCCATGGAGCAGAGGCAGGAGGCCAGGATGTGTTTCTTCCTTTTCTGTCCATCAATGAAACATGAATTCTCCTCCGCAGCCCATATCTCTACACAATGGACAAACAACTACATAAAGATATGCAGGCATAGAAAAAAGAGCAACACTCCTCCTTAAAAGGAATCTCCCGGCAACTCTGTCTTTTACTGAAAACCTGACATGGTGCCCAGGTGGCACGTTTCAGTCTGCTGACCAAACCATTGTATCGCCTGATGTCCTTCTGCTGAGAGGCCCAGGTGGGAATGCCTTTACTTTCAAGCAGACATTGAGCTGCTCTCTAATAAGGTGCAGGTGGAGAAACCTGACGGACAACAATTCTAGTCTATAAAACTTAACAATGTATAAAAAATAGCATCTAATCAAGTGATTTTTAGTTATCTCTGGAGATATATGACAGCTGGAGGGTAGTTTTAGGATTGCAGTTCTGGATGTGAGTAACTGAAACTGAAATCATTGAAGTTGTACTTCACACCTGAACTCAATAGAGTTGAACACTGCAAAGCATAAGTGCTTTTCAGAATCAACCAAAATAATTCGTCTTCAGATGAATTAGGCTGGTAATAAATGTGAAGAAAATAAATCACAGTCTTGCATATTAACTTAATAAATGGATAGGGTTAAGGTTTCTTTCTTTTGAACCCTGTCAGCAGCTGACATAATATAATCCATTTAAATACAACAGAGATAAACAGCAGCCTCTCATAGGCAATGCATACTGCTGCCATTTTTTAATGTAACAACATAAGTGAACAGATTTCAAAACTAAATTAACAAAACTGAAGATAAATATACTAGCACACTGTACAGGAAAAGAAGTGGAAGCATCCACAGTGTTGTTTGTGTGACACACTGTGATGGAAATAAACAAGAATTCATGAGCCTTCACAAAACAGAAGATAGTGATTTCCATAAATATCATTAATACTACCAAGGATCTAAAAAGAAATATTTATGTATTATGATCTGAGGAAAAAACTTTTGAAATAACTTTCTTTTTCAGTATTCCAAATCAGTTTCTCTAATGAATAATTAAATGTAGTTGATTTATAGTCTTTCTATCCATTCATAATAATTATTCCTTTCTTTTTTTTCTCCTTTTCAGAAAAGGGTTGGCAAAATGAGTTTTCAGTATAAAAAATGCGAACAAAATACTCCTAAGAAACCCTACAGCATACAGCAGGCAGTTCTGGAGTGGTAATACCTGATTTATATTACAAGATTTTAAGCCTGATACACCTAAAATACTGAAGGAGAGTAGAAATAACATGGTTAGTCATCTTCTCTTGTATGAACAATGGTAAGGGGGAAGAAAAAGCCCCAGATGTTCTTGAACAGAACTTTAAGTCCCAGTACTCCTGAAGCAGATACACAAATCCGTACAAATTGTATAGAGTAACTGCCATACTTCTAAATTGTTGTGTCTTTGATTCAAGTTCTCTCAAGCTACCATCTAGTTAGTTTCCATCAAATTGTATTACTCCTTTATGTAAAAAACAAAACCTGGAAATTAGAAGCATTTTCTTGAAAAATGGTTGACCCGTAGTTGTAACAATGTTCTTCAAAGCTTTAATTTAAAAGGACTTGTCCAGTAAATTGGAGAAAATGTTCCTTAGCAGCTGGTAATAACAATAACAAAGCCTAAAATATTTAATCTCTTCTACCCTAGATACTGGTGTAACAATGTATCATTGGCACAGCACAAAACTGTCCTCTTCCTTCCATCAAATGAGTTTAAAAGATATATTTTCTTTGAAATAGAGCATTGTATTTAATGTTGTTCATGATGATAATAGTTAATAATGGCTTAGTAATAAGACCATTTAGACATTAAACTAGTACACCTGATGTTAGCAATTTTGACCATTGTTGCTAGTGGCTATGAATAGATTTTCACCCCAGTGCATTTCCCAGTGCATGTCCCTTTTTTTTTTTTCATTTCATGCTGATTCTCTACTTTGCTGTGGCTGCAAAATACTGTTATTTTGGTTGATGTTATTGGTACAGCAATTTATGAAATAAAAGCAGTTTTATCCCAATACAGTTATTAGTGGAGACTGCAAGTTATTGGAGGCTGAAATGGTATCTTAGCTTAGGGGTTTTGCCAATTAAGCAACTTCTGTGTGCAACAAGGGAGGATGAAAATGGAAATATTGTAAACCTGTCCTTCATATTTCACTATGGAAAAATATTTAATTTGCCTTCTCTTGTCAAGTGTGCTATTATAGCTATATATATTAACACAGTTTTCTTCAGTTGTATGTAGAATATAATCAGGAAATCTCTGATTCTGTTATTAAAAAGTGTATTGTTGAGAGGCATTAGCAGTGCAGAATTCCAGGGTCTGCATAAATGATAATGGAATATAATGTCTTTAAATTATAACAATTCAAAATCCAGGATACAGGTTGACAGTGAGAATGCCCAATTTTATTATAAGATGATGACTGCTTAGTGTCCCTCTTGAAGAGATTATGGCGGGGCTCAGCCCAGGCACAGCATTCACATCTGAATTTACTGGTACTAGCAGTAGTGAGATACAATGACCATTTTATTTTTTTTAAATGGCAGAAGTATGCCATTTTGAATATCCAGAGCTATTGCAGAATTTAATGAGGACTGGCTTCATGTACTTCAGGTGGATAGGGAAGTTTGTATCGAGCTGTTCCTAAGATAACACTGTAACTCATTCAGATATGAATTTTAGCTGTCAAATTGTCTCCCTCTTTTTTGTTTTTATTTAGTAAAAAGTTTCTCAATATGAGAGAGATATGACTGACTTCCATGCAAACTGACTGAGTTGGTGACTGGTGATTACCAGTGTATTTTGCCCTAAAACTGTTCTTTAAGGGGAAATAAACCCTCCCAGACCATCTCTGATTAGCAGACTGCCTATCCCTTGACAAAAGGATGTTCTGGAAGGAACGTCTGAACTGGCAAAGGTACTTAGGAAAAGAAACTTTGAGGAATATAGTGGACCCCTTCCCTTTCCTGAGGAGCTGTGGGAGGATTGCGCTTTGAGGAAGCACTCTATGGGTAGTTGGTGTTGAGGATAGACAAGCTTCTGGGGAAGAGAGGGTCTACTGGCAATGCATTTGGATGTGGAACCAGCAGATATAGCTGGAACTTCTGAGGTCAGATGGGATTGTGTCCCTGCTAAGGAACACTGGTGAGGACTACATAAGTCATCTGTATAAAGCTTTCTGAATTTCACTTCAACGGGACTTTACTTCATGTTAATTGAGCATATGTACTACAACCCTAAACCTCACCCACTCTTTCCCAGAGATACATAGCTATCTGCTGACCACATATAAATGTTACCTCTACTTCACTTATGAGTCTACTGAAGTATGAGGTGCTACTGCTTGCAAAAAGGAAAAACAAAAAGGAGCATCCTCTTTTTCCATCCTTTCTCCATTCCTGGAGAAAGGAGCTGTGCCACATAGCACTGCAAGACACCAGAGACCTGGCAGCTCTGCCTTCCACAAGTTTCTTAAATGAGGAGACCATGCATAACAGAACCAAATAGTAGCAGACTGGACTGCTACTGGGGAGAACAAAATTGCTGATACTTCAGTATGCGTCCAGCTTTGATGCAATTCTGACTCTGTATACTTCATAAACCTAATGTTACCTCTGAATCACCCTACTGAACATTTTTAGACCCCTTCATGCATTTCAAAAATGAGAGGGCAACATCAAAACTCTCATGTGGACAAAGCTTAACTCTCTCTTAGCCTAAAAACATTAGAGTCCCTTCCCTCACTGCTGGTTTTCTCACTTGGTGTATGAACACTCTGTATGAACAACACGATTTCCCTGTGCTTCCATCACAGCTATAACTGACATAGTTTAAAGACAGAGAGATGCACTGTGAGGTATAATAAATTCAATCCTTGTGAACAGATAAGCTAATGTGTTATTCCTTCTGTTCTATGTTCAGCAATGTTGTATAGAGGTGTCAGCTAGGCCTTCTACTTCAATGACTTTATGCTGTTTACCAAAAGAGCAGCCACAGATTCTAATATCAAAAGGAGTATCAAAACAGCTCTATGCTGTATTGTCGTTTCTTGTCCCATAACAGCTATTTTGGCAGTGGGAGGAGTAATGGGCAAGCTTACATAGGGGTAGACGTGCTTTGGCCTCCTGGGACCTAAGAAAAATCATACAGGAGTTGATAAGGACTTACCATCTAAGGATTCCTTTTTCCAGGGAATATTTAGCACAATGGATATACCAGTCTAGGTATTTTTCACAATAGCCTGTCTCTCCATGATCCCCTTTAACTAACCAAAATTCACTAATTGGTGGTATACTTCACTAAGTTAATATCTTCGCTAAATATCTTCGCTAAGAAGTTAGTATCTTCGTTCGTATACTTCGCTAAGTTGGTATATAAGTTAGTTACTTCGCTCAGGCAAAGTTAGCCCTTTGACTTGTGTGCTTTCTGCACAGTTACGGGTACCTGCAGATTTTCTTTCTCCTTTCTCACATTTCTCAGTATATGCAGTTTTTAGAGGACTCATGGACTTGCTACTATTCCAACCTGAATAGGAGAAGCTGTCAGAATTGGATTACAAGATGGGCAAAAGAGTAGACTTTTTTCAATAGTATTTTGATGTTTAAAATATCTTTTTAGAAAGCTATCCCTTGTTCCAATGTAGGCCCAATGTGTCTAAAACAAAGTGTCTAAAGCAACATGAGTGTGCAGAATCTGGATTTTCACATAAAAATAAAAATAAAAATCAGTAAGTAAAAGTTTTTTTTTCTCCTAATAGTGGCATAAAAAGTTTTGGAAGTTTGTCCCTGTCTAAGTACATAGTTTCCCAGAGGGATGTTTGATGCATCATTTTAAGGAATTGTGATTTCCTCTCTGTATCACATTTAATTGTTAACATCAGCAAACATAACTTGCTGAATCAACAAAATGGACAAGTCAGTGGAATAGCAGAGGAAAGATCAAATAAGGCAAAGGCTGGTGGTAAGTTCAGAGGAATCGCTGTTGCCACCACAGCCTCTAAGAATGAGAGGTCCTTGTGGGATCTGTTTTGCTACTCACTAACTTCAGGTTTTCCAGGAGGTCATTTCAAGCTTGGGAAGGACAGGACCATTGTGCTCTTGGGAGAGAACAATTAATGTTACAAGCTATTGTCTCTAGAAGGTTCAGCAATACCTTAATTCAGATCCTATATGGCACAAAAAATCCTTTGAGAGGATTTCAAATCACACCTGTCTCACTTCAAATGTTTAGTTTATTCAAATCCATATAGAAGCTGATGATGCAAACTTGTTTCTGTAGTAATACCAAAAGACACTTGTTGTGATATGAGTGCAAATGCTAGTATACTTCACTTTTCTACAAAAGATACCTACACAAAATATATGTTTCATTCTTGCCTTGTATTTATGCTGCTGCTTGAGGATATATGTAGATTTGGCATTAACAAACTTCTGAAAAGAATATAGCTAAAACACTTTAGAAAAACAAATGAAAAAAAGGAGTCTTTGTCTGCTGTGTCATTTACAATAAGACAGTCAAGAGAGGGTAAAAGCAATTTCTATAATCTGGCTGCTGTTCAGTGGGTCAGTTGTGCTAAGGCCTTTCTTGACAAAATGCACATTTGCTGTCACCTCTCACTAGGCTTTGTATGCAGCTGCCCATTTCACATGAAGGCTCTTTATGCCTCCCCACCCGCTCTTTTCTTATACTGTAGTTGCTGGTGCCTTCCCCTCCATTACCCTTTTCTATTTTCATTTTTCTTTTGAGTTACTTGTTGCTGTTCTTTTCTTTCTGTGGTTTAAAATGTTCCTTGCCTTTCAGTTATATATTCTGAATTATCAGAGAGATCATCCTACCAGCTGGAATCCAGTGCTTTGTTTCAAAAGAATCAATTAGTTTTTCCTCTGTGCATCATGCACAGATACATTTCTTGTGTGATAGAGGCTTTCAATCCCAGCTAATTTATGATTTTCACTACCTGCTACATTTAAGGCTAAAAGAAAAGTCTGAACATATTAATAGACATTTTACAGGTATGTTTTCTTTTTTTTAATTTGCTCTTCTACTTTTGACTTTTTTCCTATTTTCCTATGATTCTCTCAATCCCTTCTTCCACTGTTCCCCTTCATCAAGAATCCTGGTGTCCTGCTTTTCCTGTCTAAGGACTGAAATAATGATGTCCTTCCTTGCACTCCTTGTTTTCTTACATATGAAAATAGAGGCATGAGAATGCTCAGGTATCATCCCTTGAGAGAGTTATTTCTGTGGCACACAGTGCAAACTGAAAGCAGCAGAGACCTCCAAAATCTCGTATTTTAGAAATACCTTAGGGGATCAGGCACAGATAGACTTTGGACCATTAATTCTCAAAATTAATGAGGAGATGTCAACGGTATTTTCCTGTGTTCTGATGATTTTAGTCAGATTAATGTCCATATTATTCCACCTATGACCTCTTTTCTTTGCAATATTAATCTTATCTGGAGTGGTTTCAGATAAGGTGAAATGAGGGCAAGAGAAGAACAAAATCAATCAGGGCTTAAGAAAAGGGCAGAGAAACTCCCAAAGAGAGAATTTACTTAGAGGCAAAAAAAAAAAAAAAAAAAAGTGTGTATTTTTCAGGAAAAATATCTAATGGCTAAAGCAATGGAAGAGAATTGAGAATTCTTTTGTCCCGGTGCAAAGTTAGTCACTAGTTAATTGTGCAGCTTTTGGTAATTCATTTCAGATGGGAGGGCCAGTTTCATGAAAAACAAAAAGCTATGCAAGATTTAAGGCAGGCAAGCTAGTGCAGAAAGTCTTATATATATATATATATATATACCTTGAACTGTGGTTTTACAAGCTAGGTCATGTCAAGGAGCCTCAATTTGTCTATTGAAACAGAATTATGTCCATGCTAATATGCCACCTGAGAGGCAGCACTTAATAGTACAAGCACAGCTGAGTTCTGCCACATCCTAATGAGCACTGCTTCAAAGCTAGCTTGAAGTACACACTGCATCATGTTTATCCTCCAGCCTTGAATAGCTAAGTCTGTTAAAACCCTGATCCTGTGTGTGCCTTTCTAAGCATCGCTTAATGACAGTGAATGCTTAACTGGTTACGTGGTGGAACATAAATCATCTGTCACAAAGTTTGCAGTCTTCACAGAGAGCAAGACAGTTAGATGCTATTAAGCTTTCCCAAATATTCCTCTTCTTCAAGGATTACCTCTTTGTTCATACTATATTGCGGTGAAGATGATCACGTACTACCAGACTGGAGGTTCCTCAGCAAAAAGGAGAGAGAACAGATGACAAGTTTTGAGAGACTTCCATGTGTTGGGACCTCTTTAGCTTTAGTGACTTTTAGTGACTTTTAAAGATTTATTACTGCAAAGCCTTCTTTTCCTTTGTATGTTCCTCTACCAACAAAGNGACTTCCATATGTTGGGGCCTCTTTAGCTTTTCAAGCGAGTGACTTTTAAAGATTTATTACTGCAAAGCCTTCTTTTCCTTTGTATGTTCCTCTACCAACAAAGAATGAGTAGATTGAGCACTGAAGTATTTTTGCATTTTCTATGCTGTGCTCTGTGTCCTTCAGAACAAAGCAGAGTTGAAGACTTAGGGATATTAAAAAGTAAGCATTCAGTGAATAAAGCTTGATAATTATTGAAGTTTTAATATAGGTATAAATTAGTATATCAGAAGTTTTAAAGAAGTTGCAGCTTATCAAGTGAATTACAAATTTAATGCATCTGTATCCTGAAAATTGAAATTTATATTAACAGTGAACTGTTGTTATTATCCAGGAGAAATTTGTATGTTGGAAAAAAGAAAGGCACTGTCCTCTGATAACCAACACCTTAGATGATCCTTTCATTCTGGCACTTTTGTCGTGTTAATGGTGGTGGTTGGGCAATAAGGAGCGGAGCTCTCATTTGCCTTATCAGGGCTGGTGCTCTCCCGTGGGAAGATGATGCTCTACTTATGTCTGCAATTGCAGTACGTGTTCCACCAGCAGGAGCATCTGCAGTGCAAGAAGGGTAGGCAGGGAAATAGCAACACACACTGTACTTGCACAGTCTTATTCTGTGGAGCCAAATACATCAATTTTAAAAGTTACTTGCTTTATATGAATTCTATTGAAGTCTATTTTTAAATCCCTTGGGATGGAGCAGCCAACTTCAAAGAAATTATGAGGGTTGCTTCAACACTCGGGCCAGTTTGGATCCTGTCATGCCTCTGCTGTAAGTCTGTAACATGTAAGCTAAAATTAGTTTAACAATACACAGTAAAAGACAAAACTTTAAGTTGTTTGTTAAAAGGTAACTCCTGGAGTAAAGTCCCTGAGTCGTCATCATTTTTTTTGCCTGACTTCATGAGCTACTCTAAGTTCATTTCCATTAAAACAGGTCTACAGTGAAAATTATAACCATAATCAAGTGCAGATTTCTTGACAGTCTTAACAAGTAACAACCCATTTATCTGAAAGTTTCAGCTGATGCATTATCCAACAGAAAAAGTTTGAGATATTTCTAAGGGATACATAGGAAAAGTGCAGTGTTTTGTTTCCCAAACTACTGCTCTGGCAGGTTTCACAGTTTTAAAGATAAAGAAGCAGATCGTATTTCAAGTCATGCAGAAGCCAAACTGACAAGCAAGATGGACAATGTGTCAGCTGAGAATAACAGCTATACCATTAGATTTCTAGGCTGGATTCATATTTCTGAGGTTTTGAAAGACACTCACTGTGAAATAGAATACATTAAAAAAATAACTCTCTAGAAAAAAAGAGCCAAATTTTGATTACAAAAACTCAGAATGATGTATCACTGCTACATATCTAAAATTTTTCTTAGACTTCCCAAGAAAGAAGCCACCTAGGGCTCCTTAGGAAACAAAAAAGAAAAAAAAAAGAATGTAAGAGAGAAGTCACAAGTTTTATGGCTTCCAGACTGCTATTTTTCCCATTTCAGGCTTTGCTGAGGCTCTACTAGAACTCTATTGGTGAATGGTTTGCAACCAGGTGCTCAAAATATGTAGAATTCTAGCAGAAGTTTGTTGCAAGCAGTTTTTATGGTATTAACTGAATCATTCTTTCCCCAAACTTAAGAAAAACATGTTTTTTTTTTTAATCAAACTTAATAACAGCTAAAGCAGGCTTAAGCAATATGCTGTTTAAGAGGCCAGAGAACTCCTTTTGATTAACACAAAAGAGACTTTATAATAAATGGTGCTGTACTGTGGCTACAGAGGGAGTTATGCTCTACTCCAACAGCGATCTGATCTGAACTGCTGTGAATTTGTCAAGGCACATTTCTTCTACTCTACAAAGAATAGGAGTAATGAACAAAATTGTTTTACCAAGTAAGATTTTTTTCCTCATAAATTCGGATTCTCTGGAGAACTATTGATTTCCCATAACCTCTGCTTCATGCTTTCTGAAAAACAGAAGATCACTATAAAAATTAGTAATATTTGCTGCAGGCTGTGCAAGAGCTTTACCTTTCTATCATGTATCTTCCCCCTCTGATATATTCCCGTTGTACAGAAAGCTCTGCAGTGAAACAAAAAAGCCAGTGTTTAGGTGACTTTTCTTCTAGAATATTTTAACTGCTGTCTTGAGGGGAAAAGGGCATGTTGTGGATTGCATAAGTACTGTCAACACAGTTTTATGGACTTTTTTGATGACATGCTGTGTATAGTCTGGCAGCAAGAACACAAAATGCCACAAATCCAGTTGAGATGGAAAGCTTCCAAAGCACAAAGAGAGCTAAAGCTAAGCTTACTCCACTCCACTTTACCTCCACTCTCTTCATATTCATGACTTTTGAGACAGTCTCTCTTGCGAACCTAGGAGTGGATAAAATATTAATAACATTTTTACTATTGGGATTTGAGGGAAAAATTATGATTTTGGCCTTTATGGAGGTGTGCACACCCAATTTGAAAAAGTGAGATTTGAATGGAAATATGTGGGGCTAATTAATTCACATACAGATAACTCTGGCATCAGACAAGCGTAAGTTGAAATATTTTCTATTTTCAAAGAAAAACAGAGCTTTTCATTTTGGTTTGGTTCAAAGCTGTGTGTACTGGCAGTCCCACTGTGCAGCATGGGGAGGCTGTTTCAAATACTTTTGTGCTGAAGGCATTTGCTGAAGTCATTTTAGTTACATTTATATGACGGTCACGGCCATGTCACTGGTCAGCTGAGGAGGGGACTGTGTTGCTGCTTTAAAACTTTGGTATGTCATTTATTTTGCATCTAAAATATGTAACCAGTTTCATGTCAATTTAACAAATACTTTGTTGTGTTATTATGAGCAAATGGAGAAATGAAGATTTCAATTTCTGATCATATTTCTCTACCATGGAATAAAATGGAATAAATTGCGGTGGAGAAACCTGTTTTTGTGGAGGTCTTCTGGTTTGCATTTTGTTAGAGAAAAATTGATACTAGGAAGGGAAGGGACAAAGTTTAGGGAAAAGAAAAAGCCTAGATAAAAGATCATAAAAATGATAGAAGTTAGAGGCACAGAACTTCCTCTTTGACTCTCACATTTGAATTTCCCTTGGCTACTATCTTTCATTTCTAGTTCTTAATTTTAACCTCTCATTTTTGCAGGATAATAGGGGGACTGTCCCGGTCCACCTAACTAGGAGATACTCATTAAAGTGAAATCTGCTTTTTATTTTGAATCTGTTCAATTAGTTCTATACAACAAAGCAAAAAGAATTGTTCACACACACATACTGTAACACTTCTCAGTTTTTCTTTAATGGCATTTTTTATTTTTCTATTTTTTTTCTCTCAGTGAAAGCTTGTGCAGTTTAGAAGTATCGGCTTCCAAAAGAATAGTTGAAAAAATATCTTTAAAAAGCAAACAGTATTTATGAAAAGCTTGGCTAAATAAAAGGTGGATGGAACTCGCCCTCAAATCAGCAGAAGTTCTCAGATGTAACAAACAAGATAAAACACCTTGCTGCAGCATTTGTCAAAAACATTTTGGAATTTTGGAATTCTGATCCCTGCCATGTCCCTTCATCAGTTTTTGTGAGTTCGCAAGACTTGGCAACTTGACTTGTTATTTTTCTTCTTTTTTGTTACTTTTTCATATTCCAAATTCAGGATTTTTTTTCTTTTATTGGCATTTACATCCTTCCACCTTTAAAGCCTCAATATATAGACAGCCTAGAACGATAAAGGCCAGAGGGAAAAGTGCACCTAAAAGATAATCATGCCATAAGCTTAAACATAAGCTCTACTACAAACTTTTTTTTTCTCTCTGTAGCTTCTGACTCACGTTTCTTCTGGGAGTTTCATCAATAAGAGTTTGGAAATGCTGACTGGGAGGAAGTAGTTTTGAGGCTAAAATACTGTGTGCCTGAAGAAGATGAACATATGGATTTTATCAGAACTTGTGCTGTTACTTGTTTAGTCTTCACAGAGCTTTCTAATGGACAGCAGCGAAGCAGATGTCAAAATTAAATCTGCTGAGTTTGGATTTTTCCTTCACTATCTGTAGAAATGTAATTAAATAGGACAATACATGGAAAATGCTATTCTTAAAATAAAAACAAAAAAAACGCACCTCTTTCCACTTTCATTCTGGTTTGCAGTTTCTCTTTCATTCCACAAAATCCTTTACCATTGTGATCAATATAGGGTCAAACTGAGACAGTCAACAAGAACAACTCCGAAATGTGCCCGTGGCATCACAGAACCTAAAAGCTGCAGATTGTTCTGGTTGCCTCAATATTGTATCCCAAAATGAAAACATAAAGCAGAATGGGAATACTATGCAAATCGGCAAAATCAGTTAGAGTTATGCTTACATGATACTAAAGATAAACAAACTGCCTTCTTTCCTTGTTTGCATTCTACAGCAATAGACTCAACTAAAACTACATTTTCTTTTCTCTGAATAAAGTGTTACCCAATAGCATGAAGGATAGCTTAGCGTGGAAAGTGAGTCTTAGTGTTGGCTCAGATTTGGGAAGCATAAAGTAAATGTAAACTAGGAAAAGTTCTAGTGCATGAAAAGCATGTATCTTGTAGCATGTGGCTCTGTGATGTCTGATATTAATTGAATATGTGAGTTAAGGATATTTTAGAGAAAAAAAAAGGGCAAAGCAAGTGTAAGTGACAAAGTATCCCCATTTAGGATTTTAGGATTTTTATCACTGAACCAACTGATATCATAACTCTCTAAAAATGATTAGATAGTGTATTGACTAGTTTACTTTTTGCTTTACTAGATCTTTATCATGATTTGGTTTGGTGTTCCAGAGCATGGAGAACTGTAAGCTGTAAAACAAATGGGATGCATTCTGCATGACAGCATGATATGCTGCAGAAAGAAAACAGACTTCTGTCTAAAAAACAGAAGGGAATAAGAAAAAGGGAAACTTCACTATATTGATATTGAGGATAGTTCTAAACTACAGCTCCGGTGACCAAGTTGTTAAATGATCCATATCTATAATAGTGATGGAACCAGGGTGTGTGTGCGGGCGTGGGAGTAGGTTGAGTGATGCAATGCACTCCACTCGTATAAGAGAAATAGTGCTATGTTTTATTGCCATGGCCAAATTGATAACTGAATTTTAGCCCTTGTCTGTTGTGCTGGTTGTTACCTGTCCCTCCCGAGTCCATCACATGTCCTCCAGCAGGATATGGCCATCAGGATGTTATTGCTGGTTATTGTCGGAGAGGAGAAGAGACCAGGGAGGCAGTCACCACTATCAGGTACTGCCACTGGTAGTAAACACTTGAGCAGGGCTATGTGTGAGCGGTCCGGTGGAGCTGAGCTCACCTAATTACATTGGCTCACGTTGTAGACTATATGACGTATTTCTATTTGCTTTTCTAATGATAATATAAAATGAATAGGTATAGAGGGATTCACATTTTGCTTAATGATCAACTGTTCTGGGAAAGTTAATCCCTAATAGTTTTTCAGGCAAGGAAACATCTTAATATTTATCTTTAGTACTATGAAGTACTAAGAGTTTTTTTGGTACTGTTAGCTACCAAACACATTTTAAAGTTTAAAAGTTTTAAAAAACATAAACTGTATTTTCTGTGAAAAAAAATAATTAAAAATCATTCAGGTAATGCTATTCATTTTTTTTCCCTTTGGTAGCTAGTGGCTCGGACATTAAATTTTCCAGTATTCCTCACATATAGATCTGTAATCCTTATGAAACCTAGTAAGGGCAATATATTCTAATTTTTGTGGTTTTTTTTTCATCATTATGACATTTCTAATTAAAAATACAATGGTACTGAATAGTAGTTTAAAACTAAAGTGAATTTTCTGAATTTTATTTTCCTTTTCTAATAAAAACTTAATATTAAGGGGAAATGTCATATACAGAGACAAAACTGACTAATATAAAAAAGATGTAGAACCATTGGAATAATAAAATGATTATACACAAAGAAACAAAAAATCAAACATGATTGATTGATTACACAACTCGCTAGTGTCTTTTTCACATACTGCAGGCTCTGCATCAAGAAACCAGGGATCTTGAGAGATTGCTTATATAATTACACTTTCAATTATGATTTTATTACTTTATCTAGATAGATATTTCTGTATTTTCATGGATGTTCTTTAGTTGTTTGTTAGTGCACAGAACACTAAACCTTTGATCTTTGCTAGACCTTGACTGTATCTAGGGCAAGAGGGGCAGGGATTGTGTGTGGCATCCATACTGTTGCACATTTCTTAAAATAAAAAATAGTAAATAATTACACTGAAAAATCAGGTGCTCTTGTACTGCTTGACTGCTCTTGTATTCAGTAAATGTAAAAGTAAATGACAAGTTCTTTGTTAATTCTAGTCATGAAAGTAAAAGTTTTAGCAGGTGAATGCAATATGAGATTTTGTAAGTTATTACTTATATTAAAATAAAATAATTCATTTAAAAATCTTATAGTCTCAAAATCCTGAGGTACCTTTACCAAACTCCTTCAGTTTTTGCCTGTATCAAAGTTCATGATGGAGATTATATTAAACCACTTCTTGTGGGTATCCCACATAACTTTTCTCCCAGTCACACTATCCTGTTATACAATCCATTATTTAATCCATCACAGTTTGTACAAGGAGGAATTGTTTAAGGAAACAAACAGATGGACATAAGAGCCTAGGTATCGAATTGCACTACCTCAGACTGTTATCCAGTTATGGGCTGGAAATAGTACAAAGTGACTTGAACCAAAGCTGATAATGATCAGTGTAAAACCAGTTATCATGAAGCTTTATATGACTTCATTGGATTAAATCACTCTATAGCTTGTAATATAAAGTCCTGGGCAGATGATTGCAAGGCTCTGGGCTAGCAAGATTCAATCCATTCAGGACTACATGGAATATTACAGTCTCAGGACTCATCACAGGAGGCAGCTGGGCCTTCATTCATCTTGTCTGCAAATAACAAATCATGTTGTGGGTATGGCAAATTAAACATTTGGTTTTCATATGTCAGTGGAAGTCAGAGCTAACATACTTTTATTTTTCCTTTTGTTTCAATTCTGTCACTAAAGAAAGATTAATATACGACCTCACCGATACCTTCCTGGACACGGTGTGAAACATCTTTGATGGGTCCTCAAAGCTTAATGCAGAACATGTTTCAGGAGATCCAAAGTCTCCTCACTCACTGTTTTCAGATTTTATGACTGATCTCATACACTGACAGATTATAGAAGGTCAGACCCAATATGCATCTATTTAATAAATACCTATGAATCTATAACTCTTCAGTGCTCCCAGACTTTGGTACATTCATACACACAAGAGTTCTGAACATCCTACATGTATTTGTGAATCTAAGATATATACTGCTCATTTTGCTGCAGAAAGGGCACCAGTGGTCAGCTCTAACTTTTCTGTGGTAGTGGTATCTTGCAAACATCCTTTCTCATTTTTTATTTCTATTCTATCATATGTTTGACAAGGCTAAATAAGCTGATCAGCTGACTTGGATTTGGGAGCTGCAAAGGGTGCAGATAGCCTATATCTATTCTGTCTTTCTGTCAACTGCTGTCAGTGCAACGCAGTCGTGTGATCTACCAATGCACAAAACTCCAAAGCATGAAAAAGAAGGTGCACAGACGATGTTAGGAATTACAGGATACTGCAGCATTTTTTCTCTTTGCGAGTGACCAAGAGCACATAAAAACTGTCTGGACAGAGAATACTGAACTAAGATTAAAGTCTCTCTGTGTTGTGCAGGACTCATTGTCAAATCTGAAGATACATAAAAGAGTTCTTGAAACTCTGGTAAAAATACTATAACCAAGAGCTTTGTACCTTCTAACTCCCTGGTATGAGACTGTGAGAAAATCTTCATTCCCAAGATTTATCACAAAATTAATCTCTCTGGTCCCAGAATAAGGTACCAATCTTTGACCTTATGTTCCCTACTATAAATACATAGCAAATTGTAGATTAAAAATTGGTAGTACTTTTCACCAGTACAAAACAACTTAACCATGCAAGGTGTCATTCTGTACATGTTCTTATCCCAAGAGAATAAACAAATAACACATTTGTTATGGAGTCTCATGTTAGCACCTCCTGAGGAAGAAGAAATATGCAGTTTCTTCCCATTACTCCTTAGTTCATTTGTTTGCCAGCCTCTACTTCTGCCATCTTTCAACATAAAAGGGTTATCTTACTCATGAACAGAGATCTGGCAAATGTTCGTATTTAGAGCAAGAGGTCTTCCTGGAATGGTCTTTTTTTCTGTGCCAGTTCAAATCAAGATCCTAGTTCTGAAACGTCTTAACTTCTTAACCATTGACCTGCGAAGCTTTGTCAGGATGGGGACACAAGCAAATAGGGAATGTTGATTAGAAGCACCTACTACATAAAACAAAAGTCGATTTGAATTTTAGGTCACAATTACTGGCATGCAGAAGAGTAGGCCATACCATCTCTGGCTCGCTAAATGTGCATGCTTTGTTATAAATCTCATTAGGCTGACAGTCATGCTTTACTGGGGACCAAAAGGTGCTAAATGCCGTCATAATAGGACCTGGTAAGTCTCACTTCCAAGTATGTTTTATTGCATTCTGAAATAGCTTGTATCAAACTTAACAATGGGGGACTTAATTACTTCAAAACCTGTTGATTCATTACGAGACAATAGCTTTTTAATATGATATTTGGCAGCTGATAACTCAGGACTCAGCTGGTGTCTTATGTAACATAACGTTGTGATTGTTACACTGCATAAATCATGCAGCACTGAATCTCTGAGAAAAAAATGTATGTGTTTTTGTAAACAACAGCAAGTTACATAGGGAAGAATCAATATCAAACAAACTATCACTTTTCTATGCACACATAATGCGTATACACTGCATATATAACTACTTTTTACTTATTACTTGTAAATTTCCTTGCTATTTTTTATATCAGTTGTTCTTTTCAACCGTACCACCCCTCATAAATAAAACAGGTGTGTAGGTCAATAGTGTTTGTTTCCCAAATTAAAATTAAGCCCCTAATATTGTTTCACCAGCTGTTATAATTAGGCCTAAGAGGAAAGAAAAACAGCTGTTTTTCTTATGCACTGCTGTGCCATCTTTTTGTATTAAATCTAAAAATATTACAATTGTGGTGTATTGTCCTGTAACAGAAGCCAACCAAGTAAATAAGGTTCAATGCAGACTGACTTTCTTCCCTACTGTGCCTTGAGATTTCAGAACATATCATTTTACTCCACATTTATGAAACTGAATCAATTTGAGATGTGTGGAAGGGGCCGATAATAATGGAATTATTTCATCTTCAGTTCTTCAGGTCATGAGCCATAAATGAGTCTTATGACAAAATGTTTCTTACTTGAAGAGATACGAGAGCAGATGAATTGTTTTACACTTGTCCCTGAATAATGAACTGTCAGTGAACCTGAATTACAGACTTCGTGCTGGAGACATGTTTTATGTTAGCTGTGTTTTATTTGATACCTCTGCATAAAAAGTGACACACGTACCTACTTTTTTGAGTATAGATAGTAAGTACTTCTGCACTAATGTATATGCACTGTGTCTAATGTAAAGGTGGCTGTATTTACACTGAAGTCTCCAAGTCCTGCTGTGATATAACTGTATAGAAAATTAAACAGAACAAGCAATGTTACTGGCCACAGTTAAGTACAAAATAATGACTATATTATTTATTATCATCTATATTTATTACTTTCATTATCAATAACAATTATTTCCGTTATTTTGTCCTCTTGCTTGTGGAGAAAAACAATAGAAAACTGATCAGAGGTTATGCTATGCAAATAAGATTTTACTTCTCTGCCTTAAAGTGAAGTATGTTTTCTATGTTAAGATCACAACAACTCACTAACAGAGTGAGAGGTACACTGATGGTGAAATTACACACATTTGCAATGCATAAAGTAGTCACAATTCTTCTCTAAAGCATGATAATTCTGGGATTCTATTAATTTTCTTTTAAATTAGATACTACTACTTAAAAAAAAGATTTGACAATTCCACCTTTGAGGGAGTTTGGTGACTTCCCGAATTGGTGTAGAAGATAGGATAATTCTGGATTTTATTATTTTTCGTTTCTGTTTTAATATTTCTCATAAAGTGTTTAGATGAGCTAGTTACTCTCCCTTACAAAGCAATTTGCACTATAAAGTTGAACAACCCTTCAAAGAACTAAGTAATGATAACTAGTAATAACAAGGTGGCACCTGTGTTTGATACTGTACATAAACTTAAAAACAGACAGAAATCATTTAGTGCATCGTCCCTTGATACTACTTAAATGTACTTAAAATGAGGAAAGTGATATTCCTACTTACCTTGGAGTCTTTCTACCTTTTCAGTGCTAGTGATAGAGTGCAGTTCAACCAGTGCAAGGTTCTTTGAGAATCTTATTTAAAATATTTTTTTATCTATGCAAATTGTTCACTGCTTTATGTTTGTGAAAAATATGTGTATCATCAAATGTGGAAGACAGACACTCGTACTAGCAGTGCAAATGCTTTCTGTTATAGAGGACAACACAGAATCAGGACCAACAAGTCACTCCAAGCTGAGGTATGAATGCCTCCTGGAGTTCAAATTTGTTTTGTGACCACAGTGCCTGATCAAAGCTGCATGGAAGCCAATGATTTGTTGACTTTTGAAGCTCTGAATGCTTCATGCCTCTTTCTGAGGGAGCGATCACACACTGTGTTGCAATGTGCTTTGGTTAGGTACAGTTTTTTGAATATATGTTGGCCAGAGTTGCCCTGATGGAGTCACCACAGGACTGTGATTAGAGCCCTGAAACTCTGCCTCTGGGAGAGATGGAGCCAGAGGTTGGCTGAGCTCGAGATTGCTTTTATGCTAGTTCAGCTGTGCACTAAGCTACAGGCTATCATGCAGTGACGGCCCAGAAAATAGGATATATACAACTGGCTCAGGAAATCTGGTACACATCATCTACTCTATGGATTGTTCTCTTAGAGATATACCTTGAATCTAAATAAAATAATCATCTTCCCTGGGTTATAGAAATTTACAGGAAAATAAAAAATATGTGTTGAAAAGAAGTTTTAATTTGAAATTTACATAACAGTGTCTACAGGGAGACTGGTAATATGCAGTAAGCTGCCAAGAAATGGGACTTTTAACACTGCATAACAGAAGACATACTGTAAATAGGAATGGGAAGACATGATAAAAGTAAGAACACTGGAAGAAACTATTGATGAGAGTGAAGCAAACTAGAAGGTTTATTGAGGATATTAACACATTTTAAAGAAAACTGATTAATTTGGATTTTTTAAAAAAAGCATAAAAACAGGAGTATAACCATCTAGAGGTTGGACAAATACTAGCCTTTCCAGAAAAGTAAAGTATCTTCTGTCAGGTCAGCTGATGAAAAAGAAGGCAAGGTTTTTGACATGTGATGTCTTCATCAAAGGTAAGCGTTGAAGTCCTTCACTATAAAAAAAAAAAAGACGAAAAGAACAATTATTTTTTTTTCTTCTGTGCAGCACATGGCCAATGAAAAATCTGTGTAGTGAACATCAAAGGACACAAGAAAAATCAAAAATCTAATTGTTAGAGAAGTGGAACTCTGGAAGGACATGGTAACATTATGTGTTATTATTCCTTCTTTACATATATCCCTTATGTCCAAGATAGTCTAGATATTACTGAGGGTATTTTAGTGCAGAAATCAGCCTTCCAATGCAGTAGTCAGGCCTAGTATGAAATTTGTTTAGTAGTCTGATTCAGCTCTGCGAAGTCCGTTTAACATGAGAGTTACCTTATTCTTCTTTTTTGAACAAATAGCTGCTTCTTACTGAGTTCTTGGATTTTTACTTTTAGTTATTAAAGGGAAATGGACTGTGTATTGGATACAGGTTGCTGAATTGGAGTCCAGATCGAAAACATCTTATTCCTTTGCATTTAGACAGATGAAACAAGACCCTTTCTAGTGGTCTATGGAATTATCTTCTTTCCTTTTAACAGGAATAAGGTGATTTTAGGATAAAAACATAATTACACGTCCCAGAAAGGAAGAGGTGGGGAATAGAGATGCTGTGCAGCTCTCATAAGAGAATTAGGGAAAACTGTATGGTGTTTCTGGACTAGAGCCTTTCATCACCTTGCAATTCATGTACTCTGCTTTGATACTTAATCTCACTCAGTGAACTGGAAAACTGGTAATTTCTAAATAGTTCTCAGATCTGCCCTGCACATCCAGCTACACACGCAGAATTCAAAATGTGTCTGCACAAATCATTGATTTTCCAGGCTTTCAGGTCAGTTTTAAGTTCTGAAATAGCTGCATTCATTCAATAGCAAATATGCAGGGACTTCAGTGTTCTCACTTCAGTACAAGTAGATGCAAGCTAAATTTCTCTGGTAAATTTTTAATGCTAAAATCTATATGCAACAATTGGAGATCAGTTCAATTATTTAGAATTGTGGCCATAAACAAGTGAAATTTTTATAATTACCTGACAAAACCAAATCTACCAAAATGATAGTCAGTGTTCTTCAGGATGTACACTTTGCATATTGCAAAGAAGGGAACTATCATACTTGGACCAGAAACCTTCAGAGATTAAGCAAACAAACAAAATACAAACAAAAATGAGCTTATTGCCATGGGGGAAAAAGATCAACGCCTTATCTAAACTGAAGTAGTGTAGAAGATGCCATGGAAGTAAATGCCCGAGACTTTCTCTGTTGCTGCTGGAGGAAAGGGGTTCTCTGTTATTTCAAGATACTCACCATTCTACTCACCATTTTTTATATATATTTTTATTTTAAAATCACAGGATGTGTGTATCCCACTCTATGGTTATCTTGACTGATTATTGAAAGTAATCCCTAGCTATTGCTGAAAAAAGTTCAGGCAAAATAATAATGAAAAGGTAATAAAGGAAAAACCATGAAAACAATCTATTTTTTTGCTTGCAGTGAAACTCTGCAGACTCCTAACTCTCCACTATATTTACCTACTCAGCCACATGAAATTTTAGTACAATTTGTGCTAAAAGTCAGGACTTTGGGCTGCATACTGCATTTCCAACACTAAGAAACCACATGGAGTAGACTTACCAGAGATCCTTCTTAAAGGTCACTGTTGCACTTCTTATGCTCCTCTGTTGAAAGCAACAGCAGTTTTTGTCATATAGATAAGGTTCTATCTATATCTATATAGATAAGGTGCTAAATTTTCCTAGCTAAATAAAGCTTTAGAGATAACTTAAGATACCTTAAAGGTAACTTAAATTACCTTAAACCAACAGCAAACTTCACTTTAGATCAGCAAGAGTCCAGGACATGACAAAAATATTTGTTTATGGCAAAACTCTAATCCTTCATTTGCTTCTGCTTCAGTTTAAGGCAGGTTATGTGAGGCTCAAGTGGGAAGGTCCATTCCAAAGGTGCTGCCTGGGAGTCACAAGCACCAGTCAGGCTCCTGTAAAGAAATGACTTCTTGTTTTGGCTGTATGCAAAAGATACAGAGTAAGCAGGATTGTTGGTGATTTTTACCTATCATCTAAGAGGGGCTTCCAGATATTAACAATGATTCACAAACAGGACTAGACACATTGATCATCAGATGGATCTTGTTTGTTTATATTCCAATATATTTGTTTATAAAAGTAAGAATATATTACATATATTTATATTAAATAGCAAGGTATATACTATATTTTACCCAACTTTTTCACTGAGATTCAAAAGAATCACTCCCAGTGTCAATTAAGGAATAATTTCATGCTAAACACATCCCAGTCACCCAAACCTCGCCTCATTAACTGTGGTACGCTACACTTCTTGGCTGTTTTAAAAGCTGATATAAGCAGTGTTAGCAGTTGTGTGCACTGGAGTTTCAGATAACCTGTTCAGATGTGTGTCTGCTGGTACGAAATGTGCCTGTACCAGTCCTTTCTGCCGTGGGTGGTGACAGTACTGGTCTGGACAAAATGCACCCAAAACTCACTTCTCCGAGTAAGTGAATTATAGTCAGAGGAGACTGACCTTGAATCCATGGCAAGGAGATATGATGTGCCAGCTTTCTGCTTACAGCTGAGGATCCAACCAAGGAGGGGAGGAAGACACCACATCCATGATTTCTGTGACTGCATCCCATTCTGAGACTTCATCAGTCTAAACCAGATGAAAATTCTTGTTATAGTCTAGAAATGAAATTGCGTCTCTGCACAGAATAAGGTCAGACTCCTCAGCATTTTGTAACACCTGTAGGTTAAAGCTCAGCTTTGCATATTCTGGATAACAGCATGGCAGTATGGTGGTTTATTATCATTTCAGGTCATAAAGCATAATTAAAAAATGTAATATAATTGGAAATGTTAAAATGCAATTTTTTTGCACTGGAGAAAGAGTAGATTTTAATCTGAGTTAGCCATTAACACCTACTGGTATTAAGTTTTTATTCACCGTAGGGTATTTTGTAGCTCTGTCTTTATTATTCCCAAATTGAGATCTCTCAAAGTAAATATATTTGATTGTGTCAGATTTATCTTAATTCTTAATTTTTGTGAGACAGAATGTGGTTATGCCACAGGCTATTAGGAATTTTGTCTTCCCTGTGCACTCAGTGAACTTTATCCTGTGCTGCAGTATTGCTAGAACAATACTCCAGAGAGGCATGAGGTGGCTTTTGAGTCAATCACACTAATTATTTCTGTATTTTGCTAAGCCACTGCTATCTTCAGTTGCAATTAACATGGCATCTGGCAAAGCACTGGGTTGGAACATTGATTATTCTAATGTGGCTCATTAGTAATCATTAATAATGAATAATTCAACCTATTTTCAATTAACCTCTGGGTAAGGTTTTTGACACTATTTTTTTTCTCTGTACAGACACATAACATGTACAGTTTAACTTGATCTGATATTCACTTTGTCTGTGTTTGAAAAGGCAGGTTTTATTTTATGCTGAAAGTAATATAATACATAACCTGTGTTTCACAGCAGTCAATGGGCTCTACTTACTGAAGCTGGGTTGGATTCTAACAATTGTGTGTTTTCTCAACCCTGAACCCTGGAAGACTTCTCAGGGAAGGATGTAAAGATATGGCAGGACTGTACTTGGGTGGGCAGGGAGAGTAGAAACAGATGGGAGATAGACTTCATTTCCTAAGCATGGTAACTGATAACTTACCAGCAGATATACATCATCATTAAATGACGGCTTCCCAGAGGAAATTAACATCAGAAAAGAGCACTTATTTACTACCTACACCTTCCCTGGGAAGCTGTAGATTTTGTGAAAACCCATGCCTGTGACTTATTCCTTCTCACGTGTCTGCGTGCTCACCAAAACGATTCAATTGCCTATAATATCTTGTTCACACATGTAACAAATAAGCTTGTAGAAGTACCATGGTGGTACAAACTGCTTATATATCGGGAGTAAAATATGACCTGAATACATCTGCAAGGGTCAAATAAGAGTAGAAGGGAAAAAAGAGAAAAGCAAAGTATTGAATGGTTCATTCATGATTTATCAACTTTTATGCCTTTTATCACAATGACATAATCAACAAAATAGAGATATAAATAAATTCTTATCATATTTGATGTCAAAAATGAGAAGCAGAGATAACTCTATTCATATTTTTCCATCTTCCATGAATGCAATGAACTCCTGCACAGCCCTTCACATTCTTGTCTTTAAAATTTCTTGGCTAAGCTTAAGACCTCAAACTTCATTGCAGTAAAGAGCAATATTTCATAGCCCGTGTGTATGAGGCCCTAGCTTTCACCTGTTTCTCACGTGAGACTATCTTCAGGAACTGTGATGACCTGAGAAGACACTGATCTGGTGACTCCCAGCATCAGTGAGTACTTGGTGCAAATCAGAACAGCTTCAAGCAGACCTGACTTCTGTCAAACCTGACACCAACTTCTGCGAGCACAGCCCAAAGAGCATTGGGTAATGACTACTAAGATATATCTCATTGCTCTTGCTCACCAGAGTTCAGAGTTATCCCAAATATATGCTTTACATGGTTTCAATAAAGATTGATAGGAGAAGCTATACTAAGGTGGCTGACTACCAGCTTATTATACCAAATGATCATCTTGTACCTAGATGTAATGGCTTTTGAGAGGGTTGAAGGGGAAGCATGAATTTGAATCTTTATTCATAATCTAAATTCTGAAGCTGAAGAGGCAGCTGCCAGAGAGGCATATCACCTTTTAAGCTGCTGTGACATGGCTAAATTTGAAATACAGAGAGTAAAATAACCTGCCTTTGGTCCTCCTTGCTGTGCCAGAGGTCAGGGGGAATAGTGAGCTGATGATCTATTCCTGAGTCAGAGCTGCTGGGAAGGTGGTACAACTGGTAATGTACTCAGTGCTGCCTTCAGAAGGAGCGTGGGCTGCTTCGCACATCAGCAGTGCTGCCCAAGCTCTAGGAAAAACTACAATTATGAGGTAGATTTTTAGTCTTCTACCAATTTTCAAAGTTTAGGTCCTTAAAGGGCCTGAAAACTGGAATCTGCTTAGGTTAATGAAATGCTTCTGGATATATCTAGGTATGAGTTGAGCTGGCTTTAGTCTAGGCATTTTCAACGGGGGAAAAATGAGGGAGGATATTTTTTCCTCCAATTTTCGACCTAGTATTCCTAAGAAACATGAATCAAACTCTAATAATTACAAACACACGCATAACCATATGTTTTATTTTCTTAAAGAACACTGAGAATCCTGAATAGTTCTTCAGTCTACTGAACACCAGAACTTAGAACCAGAACCAGAATCCTAATGTTAGGATTCTCTCTATCTCTCCTTTAAACTAGAAGTGAATTCCACTTACGAAAAAAAGTGCTTTTTCTTTATAACTATTCTTGAATAATGTATTTGAAGTTTTTCAGGCTGTGGAATTTTCATGAAGATTCTGCTAAACCTAGTGCTGGCATTATCAAACTATTGTTTTTAACAACAATATTGGTAAAGCTGTCAAAGTGACAGAATGGGTCTGTTCAAATATATATGGCTACAATGGTGCAAGATACTCTCAGATCTTTTTATGATCAAGGGATAAAAACAAGTTCATCTAAGGAACCATTCATCTCATCTGAAGGTAGTCACCTAAAGAGTAAAATGAGATCAAGTGAGTCATTCTATAAAATGTTTTATTTCCTTCATTCTGAAGAGTGTCTAAGACAAGTAAACTGAAGAGATCAGAAGTTAACTTGTGTTTCTGGTTTGTAAGTGGTTAATAATGCCTCTGATCAGAATAATGAATCATTTCTAGTATCTGCTTTTAAACAGAATGAGTTCAGTAGGTCAATTTTTCTAAAATGGTATTATATCAATACAGAAAAAAAAATTGCCTGATTTTGAAATAATATTGTTGGTTATAGAAACTAGAAAGTATCTGCTTTTATTCATGTGTCTCTTTTTCCTTCCACTCAGTCATCTGTAGTTATTTCATTCATTGCTTTCTGTAAACGATAGTATTTCAATCTTCCTAGTCACCCCAGTGATACAACTCAGGTTGCCTTCAGTCACATATTTAATGTAAATGACTTAACAGTACACCATACGTTATTATAATGACATGAGACCTTCAGGAAATGTAAAGTGATGTGCCTTGCTTGAAGATATGTTTAAAGAGACAATAACTGTCAGATCAAGCACAAAAGAGAGCAAGATAAGGGCAGTCACATTGTCTATCTCTATAAATGATGTTTAAAGAGAAAAAATATCAGATATCTCAGGAAAAGATTTGGTTATTTCATCATAACTTTGAGAAATGGGCTGAATGATTAAAGACTTGGACCAAGCTAGCATTCAAAACACATCGATGGGTTGAATCACTCCTTCTCTCTCTTTCTCTTCTCCACACCCATACTTTCTCCTTCCTTTCCAATCCCCAATATAGCTCAGACTAGGAGTGGGGCTTGTTCCTCCTTGGAGGATCTGCTGTTCCATTTATTTTATGTAATAAAAAATAAATTCCCTTTATTATACTGGGAACCTGGAGGCTGGAAAAGGGAGAATTAACACAAGTTTTGTCCATATAGATAAAATGAAATCTGAGTGAATGCCAAAATCTAAAGTAAATGCACAAAGGAGAAAAGCAAAAAAAGTAAACTACAAACCAGAAACTGAAATCCTGATGCAGTGTAAACAACCACCCCTCCACAACTTTACATTAAGAACAAAAAATGCAGTTTTATGCGGGTTTTAGATGCAAAATAATGACAATATTTCAAAACTGAACAAGAGACAAGTATCTTTTCTATATCTGATTTGAAACATTCAGCTGTGCCTTTTGAAAGAAGGTAGCAAGCAGTATAATATCCCACAAGTCCTGTAAGATTATCTTTCTTTCAGAGAGTGTTGATACCCACTTTAATACGGGTATTCCACATTGTATGTATTCACAAAAATTAAGTAACGTAAAACCTAATTAAATCACTTCTTCACATTGACGCAGAAGTCCAAAGCACTGCTCACAGCCTCAAGTGTCCCATTCTACTGGCTTTGTAAAGGCATTAGAGTATTTAAAATGGTATAAAAAAGTAAGAACGAACACCACATCCTGCTTAGTGACTCCTCAACTTTGAAGACCAGATGTTTACTTTCCACTTTGGGGTTTCCAATGGAGATGAGAAAGAGGCCTTGGAGGCAGATACTTTAACTACTTCTGACTCCACTGTCACCAATAGCCCCACTGAAATGAGTCTGCCTGTAGGGTACCAGAAATTCTTTTTTTTTTTTTTCTCTTCTAACATTTTCTACTTTTAAACAATTTATTTTATCTTCAGGGATTGCACTTTAAATCATTATCTTAAAGACACTCTACTTCTTATATACAATTTATCTTGGTTTGTTTTCTATCAAAAGGCATAGTCCTTAGGCTATTTTTAGGCTAAAAGGCTATTTTTAAAGCATTCTGAAAAGGTGGCCAATGGATATTTTCCTATTACAATGCTTTAGAGCAGAAGATAAAGACATAAAAGGATGTTTATGAAATACTTCTCTTTTATTTTTTATTTTTCCCTTGCAATTTTTAGTGTGTTGTTTTTCCACAGAAATGACCATAGATAAACTGCATTCTCTAAACTGTCGTATTTTGAAACTTATTCAGTTATTTCATATTATAGAGCAGCAAAGACATATTAATAACATTACTATCTTGTACTTGTTCTAGATATCTTCATGAACAAAACAGATGTGCATGACATGTTTTACTTCTATACTCCTCCAAGGGGTGTCTATATGTCCAGGGATTTGCTTGGCAGAACCCTCCTTTTTCTTTTTTTTTTTTTTTTAGATATCTTCTTTAGGACTCATGGTTCTTCCATTAAAAATGTATTTAGAACAAAAGTTTTGTTTTTCACAATGCTTCTCCTCAGCATGTTGTAGTTACATTTGGCTACTATATTGGTAATGCTATGAAGGCACACACTGTGCTTGAGCAGAGATTTAGTCTGAGAAGAGTGACATGTAGGGACACCTTGGGACATGGGTATCAGTGAAAACATGAAACTCCATTAGAAGTTTTTATAGTCATGAGGTAGATGGCCCAAGAAATTTAAAATAGCACACCTTAGCTGTACGAGATATAGTTGGAAGGAACAATCACCACAGATAATTCCCACCTTCTTTTATCTAGTGCCTTTTTTAGTATGTAGATTCCTCACCTAGGTTTGGTGCAGTGAGTGTAAGTAACTCTACAGAGATGTAGGTCATTGGAAGTAAGTCCCAGCTAGGAATTGGGTACTATGAACTGGGTCAGGTCATTAGTATTTAATTTTTATTCTCTTTTCTTCCACTTCCTTTTCTCCACCACAACATTTCCAAACAGAGGGATATGTTTTATCTCTCATTACATTTGAATTATGTAAATATCCTATTATGAAGCTGATATGACTAGTATCCTTAATGTACGACCACAAGTGCTCTGCAGCACAAAGGGTGCACTGCTGGTATTGCAAACAACACACAGGCAGTACAATACTGTGCTACAGCAGGAACCAGTGAACCCAAGCTATGCATCAATACAGCATGTTTTGTTCATGATGAATGTTCCTGGGACATGCCTGGTCTCAGGAAGTTGCATCCAAGCTGTAGCTTTGGACAGGGATGCTCCACAGGGAAGGGACGTAACCCTTTGCTGAAGTTTATATGCTTTCCTTCCCACCATACCCTCATATCCATGTGAACAAGGGAAACACATGTGATTTGAGTGGCCAAACTGCAAAAAACAAAATCAAAAACTAAAACAATGAATGCACTGAGTCTCACGTGAAAATGAGAAAATAACAGATTTATAGAATATCATAAAAGGAGTAAGAGGGGGAGGAAAATAGGGAGGGGGAAAATAATGTATTAAAGCCTGGTTAATAGCACATATCAGACCTCAAGTTCATTTTCACTTTTATCAAGAGTGGAGTTCAGTGCAGGTGACTTGCACGGCTCTTGTTTTAATGAGATGCACCTGCAGAAAGCTCAGTGCTGCGGTCAAATGTCTGAGTAAATCACTGAAATGATTATAGAGAAGGAAGGGGTTCTCTTCCTTTTCTCTTCCTATACCCTAGCCCATTAAGNCAAGGAAGGGGTTCTCTTCCTTCTCTCTTCTCTTCCTATACCCTAGCCCATTAAGAGTAAAAAAACACACTACTAATGGTACTGAGCTTCTTAGTCACAATCGACTAAACAAGGATTTGTAGTTGCCATTTATGGAAATTAGGGAAATATTATTGTTGAATTGCTCAGCTTCACTTCTCAGCAGTGATGGCGGGAATAATACCCATCAAGGGAATAGGATGTGGATGCCAAACATTTGCGTCATCTTGCTATTTGTTTCAAAGCTATATTAATATTTATATTGCCACTGTGCTAAGACATACCAGGCCCATATTCAAATGCAATCACACAACAAAGCTTCACTTCATCCTCAAAAGGGAAAGAAGAGAAAAATAAAATAAATAAAAAAAACCCCACAACCTATACATAGTCAAATATTGGCTGTAATTAGGGAAATACAAAGGATAGATAAAAATTGAAGTTTTCCTTTGAAATGAAAGAAGAAAACTTTAGAAATCCAAAATTATGACCTTCTAAAAATATGCAATAAATAGTTGGCATTTACCAGAAGACACCATGTTTATTCTAACAATTTCTTGATCTGCATACCAGGGTATGTAACATATTGATAGTTAAAGTATTTTTGATGTGTTAATAGCAAAGGTATTTAGTGGCACAATAACAGCAGAAGTCCTTCTAACACACACCAGAAGAATGCTATAACAATCTCACTGATTAATCACATGCAATATTACACAGAAAGTGATACATTTTTAAAGTTATTTGATTCTATGATAAGAAAGATTGAACTATGTGAGAAACTATGTAACTGTGCCAACTAACATAGGCATAAAACTAAGAAAAAAAAGAAAAACTAAGAAAAGGAGTCACAGATGTGTCTAAAAATACTAGTTTAATTAAGATAGTGAAATTAGCTGCTGTGACAGCAGGTAAAGCAAAGAGAGAGGGAGGAACTGTGTTTTTTCAGACTACAACATTACAATCTATTGCATATGGCAGGTACCACCACATCCTGAGATGATGATGAGGAATTATGACAGAGTTTTGCCTGCCCAACATCCTTTAAGGGCCGTGAGTGGAGGGCTGCAGCATCTGAAGAAGCTGTCTTGGGGGCTGGAGCATCCACAGGATCTGCACTTTATAAAGAAGGCTCCAGAAATCCGTTATTTTGTACTTTTTTTTTTCTGGTGGGGTGTATCTGTTATTTAGATAAGATAACATACTTCCTTCTTCATTCAAACCAAATCCTGACAGCCACGTTGTCTCTAAAGATAGAGAGCATTAATGACAGTTGTGTCTTTAGGAATTATTTATCTACCATTCAAACTTCTCCAAGGAAAGACCTGAGTATTTCAGAAGGGTAAGTTCAAATTTTTGATAGCATTTGTTGCTAGGGAAGCCACATATTTTGTCTTGTCAGAGTCTTGCCAGAGAAGATGGCTCTCATAATATAGATTAGTATATTTTATACTTAACACCAAAAGTAGGGAGAGGCACAAATTTAAATACAATAAACATGATCAAATGTATTTATGGTACAAATTAATAGTTCTTAACAATATACCAGCAAAAAACACAAAACATCTTATTCATGAGACATCAATAACAAGATGACATCACGGTAACTACATTGTAATCTGACTCATTTGAAATAATGAATGCAATATGCCATAATGCAGTGCAGTGCACACTGAGAGGACTTGGTCTTCATTGTCCAGAACATCAGATAGAGTTTTCTATTCCAGCATGGCAGCTCCTATTTATAGATTATGTACTTTTATTTTCCTAGCAATTAATCTAAATATGTGCTATAAAAGAGAAGATCCCAAAAGCATGCTCGCTTTTTCAGAAAGCTGGAACTTTTTCCATTGTATTGTTTCTAAGGCTGTGGGTTGATCTTAAATAAACTGACCTGTAAAACAATGTTATATGATTTAAACCGATTGGCCTCAGCTAGTAGTCAAACACAGTGCTTGCAGCCAATGAATTTTATCTGTTGATTTCAGAGTGCATTTAATCATTCCTTATACATTATAAGTCAGAAGTTTCGTAAATAATGTATTTGTATATCAAGAATGAAACACTGCAGTTATGTTTAAATTCATGTCTGGCTCTTGTGAAAGTATCTTTGCTATATCGAATGCTACAGCTTAAAGATATATTATGGTGGACATGATTTGGTGGACCATATATATTTTACAAGAAATTATCAAGTACACACCATTACATTTTGCTTATAGATTTTTTATATACATGAATTCTTAAGAGGCAGCAAGATGACACAGTCAATACTTTAGCCCCTCCTATATCTTTTTAAAGAATTATCACGATTATAGGTGCTCAGGTCTGATGTACGGGCATAACTATCTCAATATATACTTTGAATTCTTTACCAATTTTAAATTGGACATAATTTTAAAATTACTTGACATAGTTCATAGGATATAGCCTATCAGATGGCTCCAAAATAAGGAAAAATATATAAATTAAGTCTTCATAGTATCTATTACATTGTTTTACCATATTTTAGAGCAAGTGTTCAAAAAACAAACAAACAAATAAAAAAGTAGGGATGGAAGACTCAATGTAACTTCTTGGATTCTTAGAAATATTTTTAGTATCATTTTTAGTAAAACTGGATCATGCTTTCACAGTCTAAAAGTTTGAGTATGTCCTTGTCACATTATACCTAATTTGCTCTTTCTACTCAGCAGAACATCCACAGTGCTGTTTTGCTTCCAGTACTTGAAAAGCCCAAGAAAACATATGATTGAAGGAGTTGCACTAATAATCCTTGCATCTCTTCACCTGAAGAGAATAAAGGGAAAAAAGCAACTGATAATTCCCTACCTGCTGTGTCTGTGGGCTGCAGAAGATGTGTATAAGAGGCCGTGCCAGGGAAAAAGTCATAAATTGTCTCAGTTGAGTGTAGGGTGAGAGTAAAACCTAGTTTTATACCTTTCTCAGGTAGAGGCAGTGACATGCTAATGGCTCTGGCAGACCAGCTTCTTCTGAAGCCCATAACTCCATGGCTAGAGTTGAAGTTAAAGGTTTAAAACATTACACATCAGCCGCAATATGCCTATTCTTTTTTTCCTTCTTTTAATGCAAGTCTGGTAGGTATAACATGATTCAATAAACAGCAAGCTCCTATTTCAGCATCATATACTTATCAGAGAAAAAATTCTCACCTGAAGTAGCTCAGGCACCAACTGATGCCTGAGCTTATGTTTGAATTATCTTGATTTTCTAAATCTGAAACTAATTATCTAACATGGCTTGCCAAAAAATACATGACATTGCTGGCTAACTTCCCAGCACACCTCTTCCAGGTCTAATTGTCCTTTTGTTGTCATCAGGAGCCAGCTGTGGTCCATTCCAGGAAATGGGTACAATGCCAGGGCATGGCCTTTTTATTTCCACTGTCCTCTGTAATATAAATTTGCAGTAGTAAATTCTCTGGAAAAAGAAAAAGAAAAAGAAAAAAAAAAAGCCCTCTACATTTTTCAGCAAAGTTAATTTACTTTACAAAGTTCATTTCCCTGTCCTATGTCTTACAGTTAAAGTACACATTCAAATAATAGCACTCCATAAAAATGTTGTTTCATGCTGCTCAGTGTTTTGTCTGGTTTTGCAGCTCACACACACTTGGGAAAAAAAAAAAGAGTTTTTCTCACAAAAACAGGCTGAACTCATACCTCTAGGTTTTCTAAATCTAGGCCTCTACATCTTTTAAGGAAACTACCACACATACTTGGCCTTTTGCAACCTAAATAAGAACCTAAATAAGTGCAATTAAACAGCTCAGTTCAAGCTTGAGCTTTGCTGTTTTTGTGTGCTTTTACTTGTAATTACTGAAGGTTGTTTGTGAGACAGGAGGGAAGCAGCCTCTTGGAACAGGAAGTGTTGTGGGGAAAACTGAAAAGGAGGATGCAATGACTGGGAAGATGCTGTAGCCTCCTTCCCCACAGTCCTAGGACAGGACGATCTGTTTGGTTATGCCATGGTTTCTACTCTATATTGAAGAAATGTGCCTCGCCAAGGTATGGCAGGCAATTTCCAGTCAGCCAGGCGTTGATTAATTTTGAGAACATCAGAACAAACGTAAATGAGTCCCTAACCCAATACGTGCTGGTGCTATAAAACTGCACTCAGCCTACACAGTTTGTGATGTCCATAAAGATGTAATGCAGAACATTTTTTTCTCTATCATCCACTATGGAAGGGACAATTATAGGAATAAGCTACAAGATCTAGTAAGAAGGCAGAAAAGAAAACAGAGAACACTAAACAGTGGAAAACTGCTGATATAGCAACTATTTCTCAGAGCTAAAAAAAGACGGAAGACAAACACTAGCCTCCCTAAGTGCTTACTACAGCAAGCTTATCTTCCCTGTGAGGAGGTAAATATACCCTCCCACACACACACATCTGTGATTAAATGGGTATGTTAGCACCAGAAAGGGAGGGAGGAAGGAAGCTGTTTATAAAATTGCACTTGTTTAGAGGAGGCTAAAATCTGTAAGAAGAAGAGAATGTGTTATCTATGTTTTTATGACCTCATTCATGGAGAACTAATGTTGGAGGAGCAGATGGATCCTCCTAAGTAACAGAAGGAGAATTCAAAAGGCTTTGAGAGCTGGAGATCAGGAGTAGCACCACTTTGCTGGCAGCACAAAGTAGATAAAGATTGGAGCTCTTGTTCGGGCTTGGCTTGTTCAGTAGCTCCCTATAGCATGTTCTTTTATCAGAGAAGCTGCTGCTCTTTCAATTCCAATAGATTTTTTAAAAAGATAACATCACCCCTAGGAAATGGGAAGGTCTGTAGGAAATGATAATAGAACGAGAAGCAGCACTTCAGGCATATTGCTACACTGTAAAGTGATGTTCTCAATGTACTATCATGCAGTTCACAACCAGTCGTCTGAAATTGGCACTTGAGGGATCTCTTGAGCAATTTTTCTTTGAATATTGCTAAAGACAATGTGAGCAAACCTCTCTGAAAAATACATTTGGCTACTCTCTAGCATGCCCACCCAAGCATTGTTCATGCTATCAAAAAATAGTAGCAACATTTTCTTGATACCAGGAGACGATTATCTGTATTTCTTACGCAGGAAAAATTGGTAAGTTGCTTCTCAGATAACATGATTCGTGTGTGAAATTGTGGTTAAAACATGATTTACACAAGTTCTACATGTTCTTAAATAAGCCTTTGCCTTAATGCTGGTGTTCTGTGAAGATTTGTAACTTGCACGTTCTTGTCAGGGTTTTTAACTTGTTCAAGGAAGTAGGAGTTTTCTTTGCGTCCTAGCAAACGGTATTATATTTATGTGTTGTTTCTTGGTGTGAATGGAAGATGAAATGGAATAGCTCCCACCTGGAGCAGCTTCTGGGACAGATTAGGGGTGGCTGTGTGAAAAAACACTTGCTGGAATAGTGATGACAGAAGATGACAGAAGAGCTTCATTTTCAGTTCCTTTACCAAAACGAGCAAAGTCTCCCATGGTCAAGGTGAGACAGTTGTTCTATTTCCTCTTGCACAAATGCCTCTTTCAACGTGCTTTGCAAGAATCACACCCAGGGATGTGTATCCCGAGAACGGGAGGGATAATGAAGAACAAGTCTGGCAAGGGCTTTGTCTCAAATGTGAATTTCAGTGATCTGCTAAGACTCTTGTGGATGGAAGAAGAGGATGTGGTGTTATTCTGTGTTACATAAATTAGTCAAGTAATCAGTGCTCTGTTATTTTCTATTTTTCAATGAAAATAGAAAGGTACAGGTACTCTCATAAAAAGAACAGAACAGACAATTTCACAAAGTGATCCTCTAAGCCAGAGCCAATGCTACTGCTGCAAACTGCTAGAACAACACTCCACAATGTCATCACGCTCAAACTATCTCAAAACTGTTCCTTTTTCATGAATATCCTGCATATTTGAAAGTTGGTTGTTTTGTAATCTTTGTCGTGTCATGCTTGTGGTAATTTTTTTCTTTAAATTGTAATTTGTCCATTGTTTTGTATTATAAGTATGATAATAATGAAGTGTTTTGAAGCTTGTTGTAAACAGAGGTTGTATATTTTTATAACATAATATAATAGACGTATTATGTATCTGCATGTAATTAAAATTTGCTGCTAATATTTTGTAGGTGATTTTTATTAGAATAAGAATAATTTTTAAAATTTATTCGCATGGTTAAGGTAACTTGCAGTGTGGGTTGAGTTGTACCTAGTATGCCATGGAATAATACAGTCTGAACATGTTAAGATATACTCTACAAAAGATGAGTCAACAAACTTCCTACCAAACAAAATTTTTCAAAACCAGCTTCAGCATTATTACACTCTCACAGATTATTTGGCATACTTTCCTGAGATGTCTTAAAGAAGACAAATTTCTGAGGAAAACGGAATATTCTATATATCTCTAACCTGATTTCCAGTCTAAAATAGTGTGGAATGTACTTTCTCGGAGTCAATATGTATGTGAAAGCTAGGAGTAGGATTGATATTAATTCTGAAATTTAGTCCATTTTGATTGTGTCATCTTGACAAGGAAAGATCAAGATCATGAAATAAAGTTACTCTATTTTATTTGTGAGGCTCAGATCATATATTGAGCTGCAGTAAATATGTAATTCTTGAGTGAATGGATATAAAACACCTACTTGTGTATTCTGTAAGTGCAGAAAAAAAGGTGAAAGTGGGCTAGACAAATATGAGTTATGTGAGCAAATTACATCAACTGATTTCATATCATGTCTGCAATAATAAATATCATGTCTGCTAATAATAAAATTAGGGGAAGAATAGTGTTTAAGCAATAATGAAATAAATATTATAAAAATATAAAGAAAAAAAATCAAGTTAGGATTTTCCTTTTTTTCCTGGTCAGTTCCCATGCCTGGAGATAGACTTGGAATCATAATGGAGGGCAGTCTGGCATTAGCTGGGAACTTCGAACCCTGACATAACCCACCTGAAAACTTATTTATTAGCTAGTCTCTCTCTCTCTCTCTAAATTTAGAAAGATACAAGCACTCATTCTGGGGGAGACTAAAAATGGTTTCAGGTCATGTGCCCTCTTTCTTGAGGAAAAGAATCACCACATCATAATTTTCTTTTAGAAAACAGGAGAAAATGTTTCAACTCTTTAGATAAACCTCAATCTGACGTTAAGGGCTCAGACTGCAATAAACAATGAAGCAAGAAAAACTTCTCTGTTGAACTATTAAGTGTATATAGGAGTTTCCATGAAATTACTTGTTTAAGCATAGTTTGGGGCAAAGTAAACCCATTAAATATAGAAAGAAGAAGCTGAGTAAATCTGAGAAGGAATTTCTCTCATAATGTTGCAGTTTGAAGGTGGGGGGCAGATGTTAAATATTAAATACTGAGGTAGTTATAGGCCTGACTCTCGCAGAATCGGGTTCATGAACAGTCTGTCAACTGCAGGTCCGATTGCCTTCCTATGAGTGAATTGAGTTCAGAAATAGTATGATCAACTATAGGTCTGACTCTGGCAGTATCGGATTCATGAGCAGTCTGTCGACTGCAGGTCTGATCACCTTCCAAACAAGTAGTCAAGTTCATGAATAGCATGATTTATTCAAACACAACATTTACAAAGCAGGTTTCGAATGACAGTACAGGAAATTCTCTACTGCAGTGTGGGATTTTTAGCTAGCTCTGATTTACAAATGCGCAGTCATCACTCACCCCAGAAAATGGGAGAGGGCTCTCAGTCTTGATTAGTCTCCTCAGACAGCATCCCAGCTTGAAGGGAGGGAAGGGGGATCAGCCTGTTGACTGATCCCAGAAGTGATGATGGAGTCTTGCCTCTAACTTTGGAGTCCCCTCAGGCAGCATCTCGACCCAAGGGGAGGAAAGACGTTCAACCCATTGACTCATCCAGAAGTTATGGGGGATTCTTCCCTCCTTCTTTCCTTCTTAGTTCACCTTTTATACTTTTTTTTTTTTAACATTCAGTAGTCATACTGTTGTCATACTTACTTACTTTTGTTATTGATTGATGAAAAAGTCTCTCGCTTTCACTTAAAGCGAGTCAATCGAAAATCTAGGGCGCATGCTCAGTGAGGAGTGGTTGTGCCTCAGAGGTGGGTAACTTTTGGGATGGAGATGTGTGTTGGCATTATTATGCGCTTATAATGAGTAAATTCAAGCAAAGTTCATCCGAAATGAGTGATTTGCCACCCTTGGTGGCTCAGCACCGGACATCTTCTCGTATATCTCCCACAGGGCAGAGTTTGGCTGCGATGTCTTCACTCCACTCCAGCCTCCGTTANAGGACAGATGGCTGTGGTGTCTTCACTCCACTCCAGCCTCCGTTACTCTTCTGCACCTGCTAGGATGGGAGATCGTGCTGCCTAGGGAATGGTGGAGGAGCAAAGTCCTTGCATATCAGACCATTCTGGAAGTGGCAACTGTGTATCACCCCAAGTAAGCTTCTATAATGCCAAAACTGCTATTAGACCCTAGTTTTTCTCTAAAAATTCCCCCTTTTCAAGCAATTCTTCCACACATAATTACTCTCATAATTACATTGATCAATATGTTTATTATATATACTTCTGCAGGTGTTACTGACCATGATGCTTCTAAGATGTGTAGACGTATTTTTTGAGTTTGAGATAGCTGTTCAGAAAGCAAAGATGAATTCTTACCAAAGAGGTATCCTGCATTAAAAGTTTATTTGTAGAAGCTGCATGTCTAGAGCATATTTAGCAGGAGACAAGTAACATGAACTGTAATATAGAGACATAAAATTTGAGGCTTACAAAAACTCTCCAAGTATGTATTGAAGATAACATATAAGAGATGACAGACAACTCTTCTGAAAATGTAGATTAATGCATACTCAGATTACGATATTTGAGAGGTATCCAAAGCAAAAGGGAATATTTTCTCTGACATTTAATTTGCATCACTTAATTAGGAGTTATATATAATCTTATATATAATTTTCACTATATGTGCATACCTAAATATGACAATGTCATAATATTTGGAAATATTAATTGAAAGACTTTTTTTTTCCATTAACAGTAAAGATTTACTGTAGTCAACACATTCACATAGCTTTGAGACCCTTAAAACTAATTTTGTGAGTACCAGAAATATATATTGGACAATCACTATCGATTTTAATACTTTGTAAAATTTACTGTTATGAAATGTTAGTGTATATCATTAAAATCTGAAGTTGTTATTTTAGGCTCCTGTGCAAGTATATGAGGTGATATGAGCCAAGAAAAGATGACTCAAAAATGAATAAGGTCATAAAATATTCTCCACTCTTGTTCTTTCAACTTTGGCTAACACAGAAACATACCTCAGCAGCTGGCCATGATCCTTCAGAAAATCTGTATTTTATATTAGTATGAATCTGATATATGACTTATTATATGATATATGATTTATGAGCAAACACAGTTCACCCTGCTTCTCCTTGCTCCTGTGCAGTTTGTTTTTTTCACCTAGGACTGTGAGGTTTTAAGAGCCAGGACTATTTCTTGCCAAGTTTATATGGCACTTAACATAATGAGAGTCTGATTTCCAGAAGCTACTGCAGAACAAAGAAATAATGGTACACCTAATTAATCATTTGAGTCTAAAGACAGTAAATATCTACTATGTGTTTAAATATCTACTATGTTTTTAAACTCTTCTGTTGTAGAATTTACTATAGGCTTTTTATTGTGACTAGTGAAAGTACAAGTAAATACGTGCTAAATAATATTTTGATACAACCTGAGGTGAAAAATAAGACACATTCTTCTTTTAAGGATATTTTAAGTCCTTTGTCTTGTACACATTTGTAGTGTACAAATTCTCTTTCTAAATGAATTTTGGTGATCTTTAAATAATAGCTATCCAATAATGCTACCTCTTCATCTCAGATATGTATTAATTATCACACATAGCAATTTCAAGCATTCTTCTGTAATCTTTAATAAGTGATGATGCAACTAGAGGAGTTAGAAGGTTCTTGATAATAGTTAGCAATTTCTGAAAACCGAAAGTGTTCTTTTTTGAAGAGCTGATTGTTACATTATTATATTCTACTACCTCCTCACAATGTCTCTTGTGACTACAGATTTACATCAAAGATTTGCTGACAGTTCAGCATTCTCAGCTTATCCTTATGAATAAGAAAAGAAATGCCACATAGCTTAATAGGGATTATTCACTAGAGGGAAGAAGAGATGAAATTCTTTTGGATGAGGAACAGAATAGTAAAATATTATAATCCTGCAGTTCTTATAGTGATACATCATCCTACACCAGACATGCCTCATAATAAGTAACTGAAGGAAGTTTTATTAGTTCATTGGGCATGGATGTCAGAGTGCAGAAGATTTCATCTTTAGCATTAAATACATTTGTTGTTCAGTGCAGTTCTTTTAAAATGCTTTCCACAAAGGAAACAGGCATTTTAATAATATCAATTGTTGATGGCAAATGAACTATTCATAACTTATATGATTTATGGTGTTAGGCAGAGGGAAACTTATATTTGATTTGGAATACTATTTTGTCCTTGTTTTTTCATTGAGCAGCAAAATAAACTGAGAATACTTAAATTTCAACTTGCACTTTAATGCTAGCATGAAGAATTACAAGCTAACTTTCCAGTTTTATGCATATCTTGCATGGAACCAAATGTCTTTATTCTCCACGAAACTAATAAGGCATAGAATTCTTTTTTTCTAAACTGGAAATAAAGTTTAGCTTTGCAACAAGAATGAACTTTTCGTCTTTTAAGTAACATTGTAACGAAAGAAGCAGTTGTCAGTGGGGCCTTCAAGTCACTGAACATTATATGTTCTGGTAGGAGTTTGTGCAAGTTTTTGCAGACCAAGAGTGAGATCACATGAATAAAAATTGATGGATAATGTTCCTCCTGAGCTTTTATCAAAGTATTCTAAAGAAGGGATGGCATAACATAATGTCCATGGAGCTTCTTAATAGATTTGACAAAACTGAAATATCCTGTCCCAGATTTTGCTATTCTAAAAAACAAGATGGAAGAATAAAATACTTTTTATCTTCTTGAATGGCAAAAGCAAAACTCACTTTTGTTGTGGTGGTGGAGGGCTTCTTTGGCAGAGCAGTGAGCAGACTGCAGGGATGTCAACTGGATATCTCAGTCTTAAATTTCTACCTTAAATATTCCGCTTTATTTTATTACGACAAAATAAAGGATTGAGCATCACCCACCATTTTTTTCCCCTTCTTTCCCCCTGTTTTTTTTCCACCCTAGCTGGGTAATGAATTTCATGCTGGCAGAATAGAGGGAGATGAGGAAGGCAAAGTAAAGCAGGAGTTTGGGCCTTGACAAGTAGAATATCATATTCCACTGCTGCTACTGAAATATCTAAACTAAATGTCTTCTCTAAAACCACCAACCTGGTGATATGTGAACTGTTATTTCTCTTAAAAACACCAAATTTACTTAGTGAAAAATATGGGGAAAATGAGAAAGGTGAGGAGTGATAGTAAAAATAAGGATCCTCAGACTGAGGTTAATGATAGAGAGAAACTCTTAAAGAGATCCTTTGTATTCCGCTGTTTTTCTTAAGCCTTTTAGTCATCTGAGGGAGTCTTCTGATGGGGAGGGATGGACAGCTTTGCTCAGGCCTGCTGCTGGAAAAGTCACATTAACTTGCCAGTGAAGATTTTCTAGCGAGAAATACCAAACAAAGGCACTTAGACACTTTGAGAATACATTCTCTGTCTGTTGGAAATCGGAGTCAAGATGAGCCTTGCCAGAAAAGGTATGACAACAATAAAGAGGCACTAGATGCCTTCTAAATTAGAACTACTGTAATAGTACTTTCAATACAGAAGTATATTTAGCAGTGCTTAATATTTTCAAGTATGTGATTTATCGGATGAACCATGGTTGCTGACATTTGCGCAGCTCAGTAGCTGTTCAAATAATGTGAAGAATAGCAGCAGTTTTATATAGTAATTCAAAGATAAATTCATTTTGGCGTGGAAGCAGCTTTAAAACTGAACTATAATGAAGGGGCATAGGAGAACCTAGAATAGCTATGACAGAGCCACTGAGATTAAAGATACAACTCTGGATTTGATTGTGCTATCATGTAGAAAGATTACCCTGAAGGACTGGTAATCTATAAAAATAGCAAGTGCAGGAATAAAAATCATGTGTAGGTTATATTAGCACAAATATATTTTAAAGATTTCTTTGATGTAAAAATATCTCTGTAAAGATGGATTGATAAAGAGTAGAATATTCAGCTCCTATAGAAGTGCTATGAGTGTTTGTTTGATTCAGAGGAGAGTTTGAAAATGTTGCCCCTGAAGAGGATTGCATGAAAATCTAACATGCTTTCTGCTAGTTTTATTTTGAAAAATCAGAACTAGGCTTTTCTGCCTATTTACTTTGAAGTTTCTTCCCCCCTGGAAAACACTTTCTGAGTTTTTAGCTATTAGAAACATCTTTCTCTGTTGCCTAAACAGGCTACAAGCCATCAGTGAAGCACCTGGGACACCTCTAATTAAAATCTTAATTATTCCAAAATCTAAATTAGTTATGTAGAAGAATAGTAGCACTTTTTCCTCTAGTAATCAATTGACTGTAACATGATGAAGGGATTGATTGCAATTTTAGGGCAGCACTTTGAATAATTAGACTGCAGTGGCAATATGAAAAATAGCCACATTAAGTAGTCTGAAAACAATTCCTACCCAAGCAGCACAAAGCAATCCTATAAAAGATGTTAGACATAAACCTGTAACAATCCACACAGATTGACCTACACAGATCTTCTCCAAGGCAGAACAATTTTAATGAGCCACTTTTGCTTTCCTTGCTGATTAGGGGCTAGGAGACCTTATCCGTATGTAATTCTGCCTCCAGGGTTTGGGAAGAAGAGTAATCCCCTAGCTCATCTGCGGGGAAAAAGCAAGGTACTGTGTTCTCAGTGAGCTCATTTTGTATATACTTTTGACACTATATATCTCAATGGGTTTTGGAGGTAAGACGTTGAGTTTGATTTTCAGGTCTGCATAAAGAAACTTAATGTCATTGGTTCATGACATTAGTTACTCTTCCTTTTAGGTGAAAAAGTTGTTCTAAACTGCATGTACCCATGAGACAGAAGGATGACAGGGTGTTTGTCCCAAATTAACTGCAAGAGATTTTCTGCTTAGTTTGCTTGGCTGAAGAAGGGAAATGACAGGAAGGAACATTGGCCAGTCCTGGGAGCTCTGATGGGGAATCAACCACCACACACTTCTGAGGACAGAAGTAACTAAAGATAGCTGAATTGCACTGTGGTCTCTTGCTCAGCTATTTACAGGTCTGTATCTCTGGTAGCTGCTGCTCCAGTCTTCTGCTTTTGTCTGTAACTTGCTAGCCACTTTTCCCTCACAGAGGCTTTTATACCACTGATTCTTTTATTACGTGTATGTTAGGTAGTGCAACAACCAGGCATCCATCATAATTCTGGTTGCCTTGGTGGGATAGTTTTCCCCAGTTTTAAAACACAAGTGGACAGATGATTTGAATGCAATTTTTATGAAGACAAGATTTTCTCCTATGTCATTTAAAAAACAGGTTTTGTCCAATTACATTGTTCAGTGTTGTCACTCTAAACCCTTCTGAGATAGGAGTGTGGACAGAGTCCCTGCATGCAAATATCCACTGCATGTACTGGGGCAGAATTTTCTGAGAATTGTGCACAGCAAAATAGTTTCTAATTATCTCACTGATGTCTGTAATCTTCTTGAATACTATTCATCCAATATAAAATGACTTTTGTTCTTAGACTAATGAGTGTACAAAAAAAAGGCAAATGTAATTCTGTGGTGAGTATCTTACTGAAAGTGTCTATTGGAGTATTTGTAAAGGCAGACATTTCTTGCTCATTCTTTTTGGGGAGCAGCTGGTTTTATTTAAAGGATTTCCTCCCCTTCTGCAGGCATCTTCTTATCCTGGAGGTGCAAGTATCTTTTTTAGATGTAGTTCCCTTTAAACTCATGGTATGTTTGTGCCCACATTTTGTCAAGTGTCAGCATCCAGGCTATAAAACACATGCAGTTTGGATAGAACATAAGTGGTGCATATTTAAGGATTTAGAGAATGCTTTTTTTTTTTTTTTCCTTTTGGTCCCCCAGGACAGATATCAAGGAGCATTGTGGTCTTGGAGAAAAGCCTGAGACTAAAGCTGAATTGATGTTTCCAAAAAGAAAGAGGGAAATCTGTATATAGCTTTACATAAGACCCAGTTCCTCCAAACAAGATAAATTAACCCCATTTCATGTTCGCACTGTGTGCATTATTTTGTGCTTGAATACTCTATCTGGCTTAAAGTATCAACTCTTATGTACTAATAGGATTGACTACCTAGCTTGAACCATCATATCCCACACTCTGTAGTCATAAATTCCAATTTCAAAGCCTTAAAGTGTAGTCATAGGAAAGTTAACTGCCTCCAGAAGTCGGGGAGGAAAATGAGTCATGTTGGAGAAAAGTAGGCATAAGTTTAACTTCTGTCCTTTTTTCTCCCCCTTGAACTCAGGGGCAGTCTTAAAATGTCTGAATATTAGTAGTATCACATCATTACAAGTCAAATAAAGCTTCATATTTAAACTGAGTCAATATAAACCCAAAAGTTATACTCTAGTTAACTATTCACAATATTTTAAAATGAAAAAGTTCTAACAATTTTTTATTGCATTTCCTGTTATGATTGTCTGTAAATAAAGTATGATGACCTTGGATCATCAAACCAAGATCCACAAACTAGAAAAAGGCAGATGTAAAAATTAGTATCAACAGACTGTAGTCCTTGCTCCAGGAAAATATACTATTGAAAAAAAAGTCTGTATAGGTTCCTAATGTGAACAAGAAATGTCTCTGCAAACCATTTTATTACTTATTAACTATTTAAGGAACCATGCCATAATTTATTGTTCACTAGAAATACTAATCAATAGTAGTAATATTAATGTGTACTCACTGTTCGGCTTGTGTATTGCAAAAGATCTACTAAAGCTGCAATTTTCTTTTTTTTTTTTTTTTTATAAAGTATTTTATCTTGCCATACTAGATTTTGTCAAACATATATGTTAGATTTGCTATTTTACTAAATATTATACGGATAATTTTTGATAGCTGGCAAATACCTTCAGTCAGGTAATAAGTTTTTAGTGTAGGGCAGATACATAGTCAATATGGGTAGTACCAATTTCACTCACTCAAATAGCCTGTACATTATTTTTTTCTTGTCACTTGTTTAAAGATTTCAAAACCACAGATGTAAGTTTTCAAAACTGAACTTTTACAAAAGCAACCAGTAAACCATTAAAATTTATTTTAAAATACATTTGAATTACTGACGATGTCTTGTCTAAGTAGCAGTTTGTGACAGTACATTAAAAATGAGAGAAAATGTCATATATTACAGTTAATGTAGTGCATAGTTGTTTCTGCAGTACGTTTTTTGAAAATGAACGAATAATATTTATTATGCCCTAGGTTTGTTCACTGTCATGAAGTGCAGCTTTCTCATTAATGTTGCAAAGTCTAGTTTTAGAGTCACTTAGAACGAGGAACTATATTCTGATTATATCAAAAAAGTGACACTTTTTTTGTTCAATATTTTATTTTTACCATTTTGTTTTATTTTGGATACAGGAAGCTTGCAACAGAAAAAAAATACTCTGCAAAATATTTTGTTGTAGGAACATATTTAAGATGCAGTATCAGATTGTTGGAATTATGCATTAATAGTTTCTGGTAATTAACCTTTAACATTTAGCAAAAACTGACTTACTGCAGAATTCTTTAAATTGTGTTTGTATTTACAGTGAGATTATAATGAGATTAGTACAACATAGTGAAAATCAAAGCCATTCATAAACAAAAGATGGTTTAAGTAAATAAAGTACTCCGAATATTATTTTCCCCATCAGCTTACATTTTGAAATTTTCGGACTTGGGTCATATGACAAAATATTTTATAGTTTTACATCATTTTCAGCAGTATCCATTACATTTTGTATTCTTTCTTTCTTTCTTTCTCTCTCTCTCTCCACCTACATATTTAGTGTAATTATTCAGCCCTCTTCCAGATTCATAGAATATTTCATTGATTACTGCAGAGACATGGAGCCAGGGGAAATACTATATCTTCTGTGGCTGAGGCTGAATTTCTGGCATATTTTGAGAGCCTTTACAACAATGTTGACCTGTTTTGCCCCATTAATTGGAAAAAAAAAAAAGGTAAAAATAATTGGAAAAGAAAACTGCTGATCAGAGTTTGTTCCATTTCTGTAGGACATTTCCTCCAAAGTATGTGAACTTTCCTTTCCTCACAAAGAATCATTTCAGGAACTTCTTTTTTGTTCAAATATTTATAGTTGCATTCACTAGGGAAGCAGAATATTATATAGCCTCCCTGAGATGAGACTTGATCCCACAAGATGAAAGGTTATTTTATATATGAATAGAACAGGATATATATAATGATGTTGTGCATTTATAAAAGGGAGATTTTCTACATACAGGCTACTTTGCAAGTAATGAACTAAAGGCAATAGGAATAGAGGATGTACAGTAGATCAAAATAGAACATACATGTCGAACTGAAAAAAAATCTACTGTGAGATAGAGTAGATGAAAGGTGACTTTTGAAGAAAAATTGATTGAATAGGTTTTCTTTGGCAGTTCACCTTGCCTGTTGCACTGAACTTATGTTTATTTTATTTGTTATCTTTTAGAAGAGAATGAAGTTTACATGCTGCTTTTAGCATCTGGAAAAAGACATTTTTCAATAAATATTTTTCCTTGAAATAGACTCAAGTTTTTCTAAAACCAGAAAAATTAATTGACATCAGCTGCCCATATTTCATCAAAGCTTCTTTATGCCATATTGAAAGCTAATACTCTGTGCAATTGCTTATGTTCCTTCCATTGCATGGCTCAATAAAAGCAGTTCTCAGTAAAAGCAATCAGCAGAAGAAATAAGTTGAGTTAACCTTTAGCATAGATGTGTAGCCTTAATAAAAGTCTGATAAACAACAGCAAAACAGTAATTATCCTTGCCTAGCTGAACCAGGCAGAAAAATAATTTATGATAGATAGGTCCCCAAACCCAATTCAAGCTGACTCTAGTCAAACAAAGACCTCTTCCCTCAAGACGTATTTTTCAATCGAAAGCTCCGTAAGAAAAGAGAGTCCCACAGTGATATGAGGTCCTGAGTCTCACATCACATCAAGCATTTGATATGATATGATATGACATCATATCAAGCATTTTTGCCTTCTTCTGCCATCTGGGGTGTGTCTATAAACAACAGGTCATAATATCACAGTATAACAGAACGTTTGAGGTTGAAAGGGATCCCCTAGTCCAATCCCCCTGCTCAAGCAGGGACAACTAGAGCACATTGCCCAGGGTTGCATCCAGGTGAGTTTCAAAGATCTACAAAGGAGGAGACTACACAATCTCTCTGGTCAGCCTGTTCTAATACGTTGTTTTCATTTTCACTTTTTTTTTTCCCTCTATTGCGTATCTTAGCTGAGTTGCGACTTGCAGACTCGCTCTTCCCCAGGAAATGTTCTCCTTTGGCCAACCGGCCTCTCGGGACGCCACGAGGCTATGACAGTGCCAGTTACCACTCTGCTCTGCTCTTCTCATCTTCCCCTGGCGGAGCTGGAGCTCCCACACTGCTGCGGTGTGTTCAGCTGAACGAGGAGGAGCAGCGCAGGGGCTCCATTGCTGTAATGGTGGCCCAGCATCTCTACAGCCAGCGCTGGACTGTTACATTACAACTTTCTCAGTTGTGGTGATGTAGTGTAGTACTCACTGCTTTAATGACTTTTTCTCCCCTCAAGCCATGTCAGCTCCTAACTTATTTTCTTACCTCAGCTCTATAGAGATGTTATGTCATCATTTCTTTATATAAAAGAGATATGAGTCCTGTAGATAATGAAGGACTCTTCTCACCTTTAAGGAAATCTGGGGCTGAGAAGACACAACCTTGTTCCATCTCATCTTCAAAAAATCGCAAAAATCTTTGACTTTTGTGAATGAAAATAATTCGAAATACGCTTTGCAAATGTTATCAAAAACAGCAGTTACCTCACAGTAATGGAACAGGAAAAGAACAAGAAAGTGAAAATTCACTACTAACAATGAAGATTCTTAATCCAGGAATGCCCCTCCCAGTGAAAAATGTTCTCTTGGGCTTCTCCCCAAATATACTAAAGCAATCTTGTTTCCCTCATCAGACTGGCTTGGTTTCAATTTTTGTTGAATTATTATGGCAAAAATACATATTAAGATTTAGAATAATAACATTGACCTCATTTGTCTTGTAGTTTTTTTCTCTCTATTCTTTCTTTCTTTGGACCATGTGATTTTGCTAATATTTCAGATAAATTTCTCTTTTGATAAAATTCCAGATAAATATATCTGGGAAATAAATGCACAGCTCTTTCTACGCCTCCATCATCCTTTCCCTATTGAAAGCACGTCACATGCATGTAAATCTAGCTTTATGATAATGGCAAGGTTAAAGAAGTTGTGACTCTCATGCCTGCTCATAAACAGCAGAGTTAGAATCTGTGTAACGGAGTCATTTAGAAAGAGAATATTATCTTCATGTTTTCTGGCATAAAGCATTTCTGGCATGAGAGGCTTCAAAGTGGCTTTTCTGGCAGCCACAGTGCATTGCAAACTAATGCTTGTTTTTTTTTTTTTTTTTTTTTTTTTTCCCCAATGTCATTTCTAGGTCTTCTTTAAACCAGCAGCTTTCAAAGTTTCTAGAACCAAAGAGCTCCTGATTATCTTATGCAATATGCATAGATAAGCATTTTCTGCACTGTGGAACAAAATATTGCCATTACCTCTATCTGTGATACAGTATAGCTATAGCAATGAAGTAATATAAGCAGAAAATATTCAATCACATTGAGATACCTCACACTCAAGCAAAAGAAAATATAAATCAAAAACAGAATTATGGGCTTAGTTTCAGTACCTTCTACTTAGTTTGTCAGTTTTCAACTCTTTGCAACTCTTGCTAACTTAATACCTTTTGAAATATCACTAATGTGAAGTTATTTTTCTCTAGCGCTTAATTTTTACTTTCTAGCTCTCTTCTGGGGTAACAGTAAGGATGTAAAACATAAAGGGTGAATAAATTTTTGAGTAAGATTTCTGGGAAGTTTTGCGTTTGACTAAAGAAAGGAGGCTTTGGTGAAGTGTTATTTGTTCTACCCCTTCTAAACTGTTGCTATTAATATAACATTAATAAGCAATACAAAAATCTGGATTCCTCAAGATTACTATCTACATCATACAAATTCACCAGGTTGAGGGAAATAAAGGGATGCTAGTACCATCCCCATGCCCCTTGGATATGGGAGTGTAGCAAACTATTGATGACATGAAACACCTTATGGATAGCAGGAACCAAGCCTGTAGTGCTGGCTTTCTGCAAAATACAGTCAGTATCAACACCATGAGGAATAAATAGAAAAGGCCGACTTATCCTACTCCGACAGTACAAAATTTACTAGCTTTCAGCTTCTTCCAAACCAGAACTTTGACATGCTGACTAGAACCTGCCTTTTATCAGCCATGTGATACAGTGAGTATCTGTAATCATGCGTGTATATTCACATCTCCTAGCAAATTAGGAATATATTGTTAGGAAGTGATTAAGAAACTAATTAGGTCATCACCCAGGAGGAAAATGTGGTGATACTTATCACAACCTTTAGTCACAAGCTCTTAGCTTCAGCTGTACTTCCCAGATACAGTCAATATGGCAAATATTACTCAACCTTAGGAAGTGACTGAGAGAGTTATATTCTTTATTTTTCCCTAGAATTCTTAGTGGAATCATTGTAGATTGAATTAAATAGTTAATCACAATTTTCAGTGATTTATTTTTAAGATACCACTATACCAGCTTCAGATACTTTTAAATTGTATCTTCATGTTTTTCTTAAGGCTCTTTCTGACATACACGATTTTTGGGCATACATGATTTGGGAAAATCATGTCTTCAATGCACAACAGCAGTAACAATTGCAGATTTTCTAGCTTTTCTGTATTATTGAGTCTGAAGTTTTTGTCTTTCCTTTTTTTCCCCCAGATGGCTTAATTTGGTAATTTGCAGAGATAACCTCCTAATTATTTTGGATTTGTGTCTTTAAACATGGTGACTGCTTAAAAAATAATTATTTCAGGTGCAGAACAGACTTTTCTTCTTATTCAAGGGGCATCTGAGAAATCTCTGCTTTCATGTTGAAATGGCATGGCCTTTGGGTTTATTTTATGTTCATAATCCTATGTTGATCTATTTTAATAGAAAGCTCAGGACATTCAGTTCTTCTTCCATTTCTTTTTCTTGCTAGATATGATTACTCATATTGTTTCTTAAGAAGGCTTTGAAAACTCTGACTTAACCTTATTCAAACAATAATTCTCCAGTGGGAGTTGCCATCTTTCTCTCTTAGATGCTCTGTTTCATAAAATCTCTTATTTAAGAGATTCGGGGTGTCTCTCGAATTTCCCCCTTACAGCACAGGGTAGCTTACATATATATTTTTACAGTCAAATAGAATGTGGTTTTGTAAATAACTTGTATAAGAATTACTAGTATCAAACAGTGGGAATGTAATCCATGTCCTATGGAGAAAGGTAAATGTCAAATTAAAACAAGACAGTAGCATTAATAGGCTGAAAGGAACTTGGTACTTACTACAGTGTCATGCTTATGTGAAGGAAGCTATTTTTTCTTTATCATCATACCTCTGGGTATTGTGCTGAAGGGATTAATTTGGTGGGGAATTATTAAGTGCTTTGCCTGCATACAAGGTCTTTTTAAATTACATTGTGCCAAATACTAAAATAATTGGGCAGCTGAAGATGACATCTGCTGCAATAAATTCAGATAGTGAATATTTCATCTAATTTAATACTGGGCATCAGATCAAAAACATTTCTTTAGTATTCCAGTAATTTAGAATGAGTGAAACCTAAAAATATAAATATATTAAAATTGAGTCTAGTAATATGTGAATGTAGATTTACATATCTGATTATTTTATCTTAATGATATGGTACCATAGTCAACTGGACATACTAATTATGAACTTCTGAATTAATAATACTAATTTAGATGTTACATTTAATTTGATTCTTGTAGTTTAGGCTCATTTGGGATATTGCTGTGCACCACTTCAGAAGTGCAGTGAAGGAATCATAATTCCTACTTGGTTGACAAGAATTTAAACACTTTTTAAATATATATTACTTGTAAGAGAAAGGTGGAGAAGGGAAGAGAAGCTGTTGCAAAGTAACAACATTAAATTCAGGTTTTTCTAGTCAACAGCTTTTCAATTAAGGCTACAAAACAGACTCTTTTAATGTGTTGTATCATATCACATCTTAAATGAATAGCATGACTCGTGATTATGTAATTATAGAGAAATGACAAATTGTGTAAATCAGAGGGTATAGATCAAGATGTTTCCACAAACTGGCATTTACGCTATCAAATTCACTCTTTTTTAACCCTGTTGCACTTGTGTCGGTGTCATACAGCTTATTATGTATTTAACTTCACGTGACAAAAACTTTCCTAGCATTTCCTAGCATCAATTTTTCAACCAGTGGACATTTATCATGCTAAAATGAACTAGGGTATTTAGTCCTTACTTTGAACTACAAAATGAGACTTCATGGATTCCCCTGGATTTCCTATCTATATTATACAACTTCTTTGTAAACAATGCAGTCTTCCACGCTTTTCATTTCTTTGCACATAATACCATTTACTTGTATTCCTTAAGGATTGTCTGAGTCCATAAGGCACTGGATTCCCATATAGCAACCACAGCTCATTTTTCCTAGCACAGGGTACAGCAATTGCTGTGTTTCCTTGTACGCACTCTCGACACCACTGTGGGGCTATGCCAGGATTGCTTCCAGCAGGTGAAGACTGGGTGCTCCAGTGACAGCCAGTGCTCCTTGGTGATGGGAAAATTTCTCAAAATACAAATGCTGTTTGTGAGAGCAGTTTGGGGAGCTCATTCATGAAATCTATTGATGTGTAGTCTTTTCCTATCAACCAGAAAAACTCTCTCCCCAGTGACCTGCGGATTTTCTTGTTTCCACTGGTTGGCAATTACTAAAGACTGTGTGCTCTGCAGGGAGAGAGTTGATATAATGCATGAATACCCATCCATAAGGATGTGTGCTGTGATCCAAGAGTGCCTCTTCATCTGTTTAAGGTGATTACTCTGGGCACTGGGTTCTTACCTTAGGCTGACCTCCTTGCAGACTGGTAGGTTGTTGACCTCAACTTCTGTCATAAGTCCAAGAGGAAATACTCCAACTTGCCATAATAGTTCCTGGTCCAATTTAACACTTTTAGCAGCTCATGGGCAGTGAGAGAGTTTAACTTCCAAGAAAATCACTTGCAACCTACTGCCACCAGGGAATGTGCATTATTCAAATCTCAGCAGTAGACAGGGCTTCTGGTCCCAGTCTTTCTTAATTGCACTTAATTAGGTTTCAACACAAACAGAAGAAGACGCATCAAAACCAGGTTCTTAACAAAAGAAAAAAAACATTTTTTCTTTTTTCCACAACCAGAAGTAGGAACAAAGTCTGATTTGCTCTATAGATTTTGTGTTCAGTATTCCGGTGCTACACTCTGTGGGGTCAGTATAATGCAAACTGAATGTGTCCTACATGAGACACAGTCACTTGGTTTGATTAAAAAGGGAAGTGGATAGTTAATACCTTTCATGGCTTGTTAGGAAACAAAGTCTTGCTTCTCTGAAGAAATGTCTCTGTTCCCTGGAAACATGGAATAGCCAATAGCTCCTTAAGCGAGGTGCTATTGTCGGTAAGATGTTGCCCAAATTAACTTCGAATACAATCCAAAATGTTCTCTGCCTAAGTATTTTGGCTATACAAAGGATGTGTGCAAGCATAGCATACTCCCCTAGAAGAGAAGGCAGGTGCCCCTCTCAGACAGGCCATCTGGACACAAGCAGAGGGCAGATATGGCAGTGTGTCCCCGGCCTCAAGTAGATATTATAGAACTTGATGTCACTAAGAATGAGACTCAAGTGCTATAATGCCTCAGATGCATAGCCTCAGATGGGACTAGAATGACTCAGAAGAGGCAGAGGGGAATCACATAAGTAACTAGAAAAGAATTAATCATCTCATTTAATTTTCAGCCATATATGATAATATATGGTCTTAAAATAGTTTCTTGTTAAGAATGCTGTGTATCATATAATCACTCCACCTTTTGCTTGAAAAGCTGCTACTGATATCATTGATATAATATTCATATTATGCCTTAACCTATATCCTTCTTCTCATTTGTCACCATTTCTGAGGATTTGGATGAGAAGTTCTTTGACAGATGTCTTCAACTAGATATAGAGGGGGAAAAGGAATCGATAGTCTTTCCTTTTTAAATATATATTAATAACTTTGTAAAATAAGACATTTGCATATATCTACTACATTCTAAGCACTTTAATAGCTTGTCTTGCAGCTCTGCTGAATTCTGTTAACATTATTTTAGTTCCTATCTAATTATAATATACTGCCTGCTGTTCTCAGAACAATACTCCAATTGAGATGTTCAGAAAAAAGCTGGAGAAAAGAGATTCTCATTTCCTTTATAGGGATATAATGTGATAAAGATAAACCATTGAACTTTTGAATATAACAGAATAAAATCATGAAGAAGGATGTTTTATGGTTACATTGCTAAACATAGGTAAATTCCTTCTGTACTAATAAGAGGGAGTAATACATTTAACCGCAATAATAGACATGCAAACTTGTCTTCAGGGTCTGTAACAGAATCTGCAAACCTCAGTGTAAGTACAGTTTCACATTCTACTCTCTTGGTACAACAGAGGAATAGAAGTAACCCTGTTTCATCTCAGTCTTAACTCTCAGCAACACCAGTCTGTAGTAATCATAATCCTTTGGAATTAGGAATCTGGAGTTGCTCTAATTCTTATAAGAAATAAAATCAGAAGTTATGTTACTGGATGCAAACTGTATGATTCATAAATGAATGCTTTGAATTTGACCAGATAAAAAAAGGAAAAGGAAAAGGAAAAGGAAAAGGAAAAGGAAAAGGAAAAGGAAAAGGAAAAAGAAAAAAAAAAAGAAGAAAAAGGAAAAGGAAAAGAAAAGGAAGAAGAAGAAGAAGAAGAAGAAGAAGAAGAAGAAGAAGAAGAAGAAGAAGAAGAAGAAGAAGAAGAAGAAGAAAAGGGAAAAGGAAAAGAGAAAGAGAAAGAGAAAGAGAAAGAGAAAGAGAAAGAGAAAGAGAAAGAGAAAGAGAAAGAGAAAGAGAAAGAGAAAGAGAAAGAGAAAGAGAAAGAGAAAGGAAAAGAAAAGATTTCTTGGTCTTGTTTTTATACTTCCTGAAAAGCTTGAAAAAGGTGAGTGATCTATTTAAATGCTGGACAATAACCCCTCCAAATAAGTGGTACTGGACTCCACATTGAAGTGGAGTGTTGCAGTCAACAGTAAAACTTGCTGAATGGGTCACCCATAAAAAAAGTAGCTCTTTTTGACACAAAAAGTGAGCTAAGTGCCTCAGAGGAAGCCTACAGGTACTTTTTTATTACTTGTCAAGATGTTAGCTTAAGTATTTGATGATTTTTTTTTCTAAAACTATTCTTTGAAGCTCTACATTATCCACAGGCAGCTTCTTTCACTTAGAAGAATTTAGGATTTTTACTGGTGATGGAAAGAAACACTAGCTGCAGGCATGTCTGTTTGCAGGCTTCTTGGGGAATACTGTGGCATCTGGTGCTCTGCTGTTAAAGCTGAAGAGTCACACTGCTTGCTGTCCTTCCTCCTCCTTAGCAGGCAATTTTCTCCATATGATGCAAATAAACAAACAGAATAACATCTTATGTGCTCCTACTGCCTTTGTTCTCTACCCTACCCTTTTCACTACTTAACTTCAAGGATTTTCTGCAGATAATTTTAGAAACCCTTTATTCCATTGGGATTACCAAGCTAATCTTATCTACCAATAGAAGAATTCTCCTTTCTGCAAGGTCTCTTATTTCTCCTCTGTGAGATTGCCATCTGCACAGAATGGGGGCAACTCTTGTTTTTTTTTGATTTAGGGGATCACATGATTTTGATTGATTGTGAGGAAAAAAAAGTAACTACTGCTAAAGAACCTGCTCAAATTCTTCAATTACTTAGGAATTTACTGCTTTACTAAACCAGCATTTTCCTATGAAACAGTGTGCATGATGAAAGCTACTGTTGTATAGGAATGTTTAGGAATGCTTTTGTTAACACAGAAGCTTGGAGAATTGTGGCAGTTGCACAAAAATCATAGATACAGTTTTTGTCCAAAAAGCAAAAAGAAGTCAGAAACAGTGGCTGGAGACATGTCTAAGAGCACCAATGGATTGCACAGCAAAGAGCACATCTGCACGTCAGGGCTTTGGATGCAGGATTTACTTTAGATTACGATGCTGGAAAGTGGCCTTGAGGAGAGCTCTTTGAGAAAGCTCTGCTGAAAAAACTTACTGGGGACTCACTTTCACTAAGGCTTGGCCTTAGACTCTGTATGACCTACACTGCAGCTCTATTACAATAGATCAGGTGCCTGGCCGAGTGCCCTGTTGTTTGGAACCGTGGATGTGACCTACACAGGTGACTCCCCACCTCGACCTCAGACACATCTCATCACTTGCCTAGAGATCTCTGGACTGGTGATGGTTGTCACTAGTTTGCTCTTAGAAGCGTTAATTTCCAATTTGCATAAAAATTATCTATGTTCTGGACATGTTTAAACACAATACAAAATGCAATTATTTCTGTAATAAAACTCTACTTGAAGACACAAACACGCAGACTATACTGTGCAGCACGTGATATGCATTCAGTGCTCTAGACAGCACTCAGGCATGCAAAGCATTGCCACTTAACACTGTGTAATTATTACCCCTTTAGATTGTAGCAAAATGTTCACTTCTTCTTTAAACCGTTCTCGATGCCTATTTTTTGGGGGGGATTTTTTTTATAGATTTATTAAATCCTACTAGTTCCAAGGAAAAATGAGTTTGTACACATTGTAAAAGCTAATAGGTAGTACTGGAATGACAAAAACAAAGGTATGAGTCATCTTGAGTTGTCTTTCTTTTTTGAAAATGCCAGTCAATTCTGAGAGCTTTTTTTTTTTTTAATTCACTCTTGTATACATCTGTCAGAGTAGTGCAATGAATGTCCAATCATAACTGTACTTTATGTACCTCTTAGTTCTGTGGGCTGTGCGTCTCAAAGAATACAAATGCAGAGGTCTATAAAGATGCCAGCTTTGATCATGCCAGACATCTTACTGCCATAAGCAGATACTAATATGTTGCTAGAGCTATATATGAAGTTTGGAAGCTATAAACTTTCTTTACCTTCCTTCTATTTTTGAAGGGCGAGGGATAAAGAGATTTGTTTTCTGTGGCTTCTCCACATTCATTTTGTCTATCTTTATTACCATCAGTAATAATAAGTAATATAACTGAGATTATAAAGGCTACAATTCTACTTACATGAATGGGGAAATATTCTTAAACTGTGGTAAAAATGTGGTAAAACAAATAAATTAAATTCAATACTCAAAATGAGGAGTATGTGGCAGCCCCTAAAACTGCTATTTCAACTAGCTCAACCTTTGCTTATTTGTAGTCTGAACGACATACTGATAGAGTGTGGACAAAGAGGACTAAATGTTTTAATCATATACATAATTAAAGAAATGGAAGATCTGCAGAATTGATAATTAGGTACAAACCCTGCTGTTTCCAAGCCAGCTATAGTTTTTCTGGTATCAAGCGAGGGGATTTTAGGATATAGGCCAGGAATGGATCTCCTGAGTCATCAAGTCCAATTCCCTGGCACTATAACCATCAGTGTCAAAGAATCTCATTAATAATTTTATCAACCACAGACTTTGGAGAAATTATGTGTTACTGAAAGTTATTAAGATCTTGATATGAAAGATTATTTCATCTCTCAGTAACAAAATTTGATACCATGCTGCATACGACTTCCCACATCAGTCACGCATTTTGTTAGGTTATACTTTTGGACCACAGTGAGACGATCCATCTGTCAAATACCATGTACCTTTGCTCTGGGGAATGTGTAAAATGTTAGTCCAGATTTAGGTGACTTAAGGTGATTTAGGTCTCTCAGAGATACCTCATGACTCATGACACTCCTGACTTACCTGTCCTGGAGCAAAGACTCTTTTCTACCTTGCACAGGTGAGGATGTCCTGGCACTGTGCAGCTGTCCTTCTTTCTCAGGCCAGGGAGGCTGTAAGTACCCACGCTCTGTTCCCACCAGTGCTCTTTCATCTGAACTGCTGCACATCCCTTCTCTGCAAGTATTTTTGTGATGCATCATGTTCACAACTCTGTCAGCAGGAAGGACAGAGACAGAAATAGTTCATTAGCCGAACAGTAAGTTAAAATAAGGTAAATGTTAGAAGTATAAAAAGGATTAATGGGAATTTATAAAGTTTGGTTTACTTAAAATGAAATATTATCTATCAATCTAATGTTATGCATGAAACATTAAAACATCCAAAATCTTCAGAAATCCCCATTTGTCAATTTATTTTTTAAATTCCTTGATGGACTACTGAAAATAAGATATACTCTGTTCACCAACCTTTCAGAAAAAAAAGAGAAACATATAGCAGTGTGGTCTCTAATACACAGCTAGAAAAGGCCAATGGTACAGAGTACCCTTGTTAGTAAGTGGCATTTGAAATGAGTTATAAATGCTCTTGAAGTATGTTTGTTTTGTTTGTCTTGAAGATGTTTGTTTTTGGTTCAGAATCAGTCTTAGATATGCCACACTCCAAAGAGCAAAATACTCTCTGATTTAGCCCACTTACTGCCTGATGTTCAGTCGTGATGTAGAGGCACTACACGCATTAATCTGCACATTATTGATTGTCTTTTTCGTGTGATAGGGTTGTAACTGTTTTCACACCCACCTAGCAGGCAACCGTGATAATTTTTTGATAACTTCCTAGTAATTACCTGACCCTTCAAGTGCTCTTGTGCAGAATCCAAAGATAATCCCCTAGTTCAAACTTGCATCTTGCCTCATTTGAGGCTGGCACATAGTTATTATTTTTTGCTTGGCTGACAGATGCGGTGGGCGATAGTAGAACAAGCAAAATGGAAAAAGGGGAGAATATGAACCAACAGTTTTAACATGAGTGGACTAAGGAGGGGGATGAAATAATTTAAATTGGGTAGTGCATCTGTATCACTTAATGTCATGTCACTATATGGAACATATGAAGTTTGAAGGACCTACATGTCTAGTGTATGCTGTAGAAGCAAGAGATATGGAAGCATCCTGTCCTTTACTAGGACAGTGGAGCTGAAAACACATTCCTGAGTTTCCAGTCCATACATCCTTTGTTCAAGTCAGAAATATAAACACCATTTTGTAGTGCTACCTTATGAAAAACAGAAAATTTTTGTTTGACTTTGTACCACTTCTCTCAATTTATATGTGTATTTTTAAATGGTTGACATTTTTATCTTTTTTTCTCCCTCTAATGATTAAAATGTGTTTTGTCTCTAATATTAATTTCATGATATCAATGAACTTGTTATTTTTCAAACTGAAAAAGGTCTATTATTAAATCAGTTACCAGAGGTTCCTCCAAGAGTAATAAAAATATTTGCTTTTGACTTGTCTATGAACATCAAGCTGTGTATATAAAGAACTTTTTTATGTGTATTTCTGTGTTATGGGAGAATTTGTTGAAATATACACTTCTAAATATCTGGTGTTAGATTAACAAAATGTAATTGATCAGCTACTTAAAAAACAACAACTTAACAAGTCTTAACTCATAGCTGACAAAACTGAATTACTGGAAGCCAGTATGCCAACACTCTTACAGTTTGGAAAACCTTGCAGTTGGGAACAAAGTATCTTATGGCTTAGGCTAGACTTCTGAGATTTGGAGAGCATTTTCACATTTGTTTTCTCTTTCAGATAATGAAAATATCTGTTAACCAATAAGGAACTAAGCAGCAAAGTTAAAAATGCAGGTTTGTTCTCTACAGAGTAATGTTAATCATTAATATGGTCTCTATCTTTCCAGCAACAGTATCCAAATGCCTTCCACTGCTTAACCTTTAGGTCTCTCAGAGCACTTCTAAAGTCTGTTCAGTATGCTCCATGCTGCACTTGAGCAGGAGACTGTTTTTAAGCCTAGGGTATATCTGATCTTTGGCCCATCACTACAGGCTGTTCCTATATTCATACATTCATATATTCATATGTTCATACTATAGGTCACTGCACATGCATTTTTCTGCTTCAAGCACAATTCCTAAATTTCAAGGCATGCTCTGCAAAAAGATAAGACATCTTATGGCTCATCAGTCCTCTCTACATGGCTCCTGAAGAGTAGTGCTGCTTGCTCTTGCTATTACAACTTCTACCAGGATAAGAAGCCCTATCTTTTGCCCCACCTGTCCACTGAAATGGGGAAAGGTGAATGGTGTGTGCTGATGAAGGGACTCTTACTCTCACAGGATGCAGCCCTCAATATACGTTTTACATTTATGGAGTAAAATGACTAGAAATCAGCTAGTCAGTTTTGGAGTGGTTCAAAAAACACCAAGGAGTAAGCTAAGAGGCTGAATCTTCAAAAGATTTTTTGGTTTGGAGCAGACATACATTTTGGAAAAAAACCTGCACTTAGTCTGATGTGGTTTATTCTTCACTGTCTGGTGCACATAAATTCTTGGGGAAATTAAACTGGAATTTCCATTGCAGGTGTGCAACAGATATCCTTTAAAACCTTGGAGACAGATGGGCCTGAATAAATCACTGGTTCTCTGGATAGTTCTGAAATAGCTAAGATGATAAAATTCCAACTCTTCTGTAGTGTAGCTAGAGAGCACTCAAAGCAAATCGCTTTCATCTAGTGACTTTCTTCTATTGAGCTGAATTAATACTAAAGTTGACAATCAAAGGGCATGGGCTTAAACTTGCTTCTGTTTATTGTCTAAGAACTTCGCAGGGCTATTTTATGGCATGGTGGGGTCCATCCTGCATATGTCTGACGCGTGCATTTGATCCTCGGTTCTGTTCTAGGAATTTCCTCATTAAAAGTCCCAACTACTACCCACTACAGTAGAACAAGGGGCTTGTAAACTGGTGTGAGGAAGAGAAGGAACTCTGAGATCAATAATTTGACATGATCTACCCCCTCTATCCAGAGATGTGTTACCAATTCCTTGCAACTCATTTTCAGAACAAGCTGGTTGAACTCCTACCGGTTTGCTACACTAGAAGTCTAGTTATTGGCAGAAGGAACACACCATACATACCAACTCAAGATTTTATTGTTAGACTAACTAAGTCTTAGCTATCTAGTTCAAGAATTGTTTCTACTCTGGTTACAATATTACTAGCATTTATAGTTCAAATTACATAGTGTTTTAGGTAGGATGGATATTTGTTCTTTGTTGTCCTTGTTAGCCTGAGAACTGCTTTTACCCAGTCCACAGGTGTGTGCACCTTTGAGGACCTTTGATTGACCTTTTGCTCCTTTGAGGCTCCTTTGATTGACTGTTATTGAGCTGTTTGTAATCCTGGGCCTCTGCTGTCACCCTACGTCTTTACTTCTCCATATTGCATTTTATTCCAGAGTCATGAAAATTCATTAGATGTATAAAACCTGTGCTTTATTGCTACGTATTAGCTACAGAAGTATATATAACAATATATTATATGATATGCAATTGTACAAAAGATAAAGGTAAAACAAAGTGCATAGTTGTCCCCTGGTCATTAATTACTGCTACAAGCTAAAAAAAGTCTCTAGGCAGCCTTAGAGAAAGCCCTGATTGTGTTCTTACTACAAAACTTGCTTTAAGCAAAGTCTGACACCTGTTTTAAGCAACAACAATGCCATATATACTGAGCTCTAAGGCCACAGTTGTTTGATTTAGAAGGACAAAAAAAAAAAGATTTTTCTATATTTTTTGTGTCTAAATATATTTTCTTTCTTTTTCTATAAGCCAGTTCTCATCACTGCTTATTTCCTCCTGCTTTTGTTCCACCCAGTCTTATCATCCTTAGTAAATGAATACATTTCTGTGTATTCCCTCGCCAGCAACTTAACAAGTTCTATAATTTGTCAGGGGGTAAATATTTGGGCTTTTGAATCTTCATAAGTAATTCTAATTCACTTTTATACATCAGTATAAGATAAAATTGGGAGGATTAATATTTGAAGTATTAGAACTCCAAGCTGCTGACAAGGGTCTTCTCTGTTTTAAGATCTGTCTTGGGGCTAAATTGTGGCATTAAGCTTTATTTGCTGAAAATGCGTAAGAAAACAGCAGAATGCTGTCAGATACAACTAGGTTTTAATACTTCTTAATTTGTCATGTTCACCTATCTTAAATTACTCTAGATTACCAACAGGAAGGCCATGGCCTGATTTCAGCAGAAACTAAACGGCAGACATTACAAGCTAAATCACTTTTTTTTTTCTATCAAATTGCAAAACACAGATAACAGCTTGAAGCTCTTCTTGTCCTGTTGCTCTGTGTCCATAACTGTAAACCTATTTACCTTTTTCATGCAATAAGGTGGGACTCAAAGATATTTAAAAAAAATCCTTACATTTTGGAGAAGAAGCCTCTTCCCAAACACCATTTAAACATGCTGTTTATATCTGGTTCATTTACCTAGTTTATATTTTCCCATGAATACTCTAACCTATCTCTGTTAATGTGCTACTTTATATTGTTATTTTACTTTGTCTTCTCTACTTTTTTAACCCAAAGCATATATGCAAATATACATGTAAATCTGTAATTTTTTAAACTATCTTTGTGGTGTAAATCTTGAAATAATCCTATTTAATACATATCACTTCCTTTTCTTCAGCTAACACAAATGTCACTTTTGCGATACTATGAATTCTGTTAAGTCTGGCTATCAAGTTTCAGGCTTCTCCATGTCTGTCTTCTCTGCCTTTACTTAAGAAAAGCCCATCAATCTCTGTGTAATGAACAAAAGATAAAGAAGATATAGAAATTAATTCTCAAAGGAAAGCCGAGATATACTGAGACTATCTACAGCACGCTAACATGAAACCAAACATTTTATAGAATCATAGAATCATTATGGTTGGAAAAGACCTTCAATGTCATCAAGTCCAACTGTAAATCCTTCAACATCATACCTGCTAAACTATGTCCCTAAGCCCCTCATCTACACATTTCTTGAACACTGTCAGGGAAGGTGACTCCACCACTTCCCTGGGCAGCCTGTTCCAATGCTTGAATACTCTTTCTGTGTAGAAATTCTTCCTAATATCTAACTTGAACCTCCCCTGGACCAAATTAAGGCCATTTCCTCTTGTTCTATCTAGTTATTTTGGAGAAGAGATTGACTCCTGCCTCGCTACAACCTCCTTTCAGGTAGTTATAGAGAAATCTCTCCTAATCTCCTCTTCTCCAGATTAAATGACCCCAGCTCCCTCAGCATCTCCTCATAAACTCCGTGCTCCAGCTCCTTCATCAGCTTTGTTGCTCTTCTTTGGACATGCTCCGGTACCTCTAAGTCTTTCTTATAGTGAGGGGCCCAAAACTGAATACAATATTCCAGGTGTATTTGATGGTAGTTGGTCAATAAAGATAAAGTGCATGGACTTTCTTACTGTTAAAGTCCAAGCAGAAGACTTAATGTAAGATAATGGAGTTTATCACAGATGTTAAAAATATTCTTAGATCTTCTTCTCATATAATGAAATTGTATCTCAGGACTTTGCTGTCCTTAACTGTTATTTTCATAACACAAAAAATGTTTTCTAATACATTTAAAGGGAGGTTTGAAGGATGGGTTATGATGACAATTGATCACAATTCTATATGATAAAGTAATTAAGTTGAGGGAAAAAACATGGTCCTTCCTAGGCTCTTCTACTTGTTTTTCAGCTTTAGGAAGGACTGCATATCTGAAAAATGTTATGCCTTTTATCTTCAAATGTATAACCTTGTTGGGAATGTAATGCAATATATGAAAGAATGTAATGAAAGTGTGAATGAGTGAATGTAATGAAAGAATGTAAAGTTCTTAGAAATGTCTCCTGGTGATGATAAAGTTGGATTTTCCAATGATTGTGGCCACAGAAGTTCGGTAGTTTTCGTAGTTTTCCTTACAGAGAAGAAACCAACTCCTAAATCTTGTTTAAAAACGTTAGAAACAAACAAAAATAATGATTTCATATCAGACTAAACGTAGCTATATGCGATGAAAGGGCTATAAATTTTAATTCCAACCGAAATGGGCTGATTTCATAGTATGACTCTAATGCCAAAGTTGTCTTTTTCTTCTCCCTCAAATCATTATCTTATATGCTTTCTCACACCGTATTCACATTCACTTTCCAGAATTCAGATTAAGATTTTTTTTCCAAAACCAAACTCTAACAGAGTAAGAATCTCATATGGTAGCCAGCTCCATTCTAACTTGGACTTCCCTATAGAATGTCTTTTGCCTCCATATTACACAGGTTATAACTGTCAGGTTTTCTTATATAAATTGAAATGTTCCTATCCTGTTCAGTTAAAGAAACTTCCCTCCCCACACACACATTTGCACTCCCGCAACCCATATTTTTGTCCATTCAAGCTACATATGGCACTCTCCAAGAAGGTAAGAATAAATAAAAGACACTATATCTTATTTTAAGGTCATTTTGCCTATCTCAACCTGTTACTTAAAAGATTTTGTTGATTGTGCAGCAGACACGGATGGCTGTAGTGAAATATTTCAGTGCTTAAAGGCCTATCTTTTGTCTATTTTAAAAAAAATCTTATCTGTATTAAATCTTACCTGTTTTAGCAGTAGCAGTTTGTCTGACAGTTTAAAACCTCATATATCTGGAAATTTAGCATCTGACATTTTGCTGAAAATTAACTCTTCCTCTGTTCTTACTATGACTTTTGTAGATTTTCTCCTGCAGGTGTCTCTCTGAAAGCACTGAAATTTTTGAGGGCACAAGGGTTTCTAGATCAACAAGGTCTTTTATGGTATTGAAGTAAAAAGTATAGTAAAACTCTGAGGATGCAAAACTATCTAGCTAACAACTATATGGAATACTGGTATTACCCAATAAAGAGGATTTATCAGGTTTTGTCTTGCTCTACAAGTAGCAGTGTTTTAAAGACACTGTGAAGTGTGTGCACAGTCTATGAAAAACAGAAAGTGTTTCTGGAGGCATTTGCTTTGAGAATAGTTAGAGCGGAATTCATGTTTTAGAGAAAGAACTTCTGGGTAAAGAGGAGGAAATCTTACACTGGACAGCAACCCTGTCAGTTAGCCTGAAAAAAAATGTATGCAGAGTGACAGACATCTATGTTAGTTTGCACCCAGTTGTTGCTTTATCAAAATCCTATATGAAATACAGGGAAGCATCATAGACTTTGGATGTAAAAAGAAACATCATGAACACTGAAAAATGAAAGTTTCTGAAACTGGTTGCTTGGTCATCTGGATTGTAAAAAAAAAAAGGCCACTTGTTCAAAAATTACAATCATGTAAGAAATAGATGTCTTCCTTGATTTAGCTTACTATCCAAGCTGATTTTTTTTTTTACTCTGACTTGATTGTATCATCATCTTGCCCATGAGAAATGTGCTTTCTTTTTAGTCTTCCATACCATTCACTCTTCTTTGGAATGTTATATATCTTCATTTCATTTTATTGTCAGTGTCTGAATTCCAGATGGTGTGATTATTAAATTCAATAGCTATTTGTTCTTCTTCCAACAGACCACTGACATGCTGGACTTGCTGCTATATAATCTGATGTGCAATGGCATGATTCTCCAATTCTACAAAATTTTCTATTTTCAGAAAGAGATTTTATTTTGATCAGAAAATTAGGCTAGTGTGTTGAAATCTGTGTGGAAGAAGTTAGGCTCCAAGAGTCATATTTAAACTGACCTAACTTCTGCAAAACAGGGATGCACTTTTTCTTTGACATATCAATAAAATTTAGCATATGCTGCTGGCAGTCTGAAAAAAAGCAGATTATCTCCATCATTGCCAACAGATTGTTCAGCTTTACAGCACGGAAAAATAAGCTCTTCACCTCCAGAAAGGGACAAGAGGACATTTGAAAAGTCAGGATGTGTGGAAGGCAGATATAATTAAAATCAACAAACTGCGATTTTTAAGCACTTTCTAAAAAGAACAATCTGCAATAATTTCCAGATATTCAAAAGATGATTGTTTCTTAAATGTCAAATATTTTGCTCTTTCTATCAGTGACATATTGACAGCATTCATCAGACTGATCTCCATTTAACATTCATTGCTTACTTTAAGATCTCTGTGGGACTCACTATACTTTAAATGAGGAAGTTGGCTAGCCAAGATAAGCTTAAAGCTGTTTAAACTGCATATAGAAACAAAAGGTTGAAAGAGAAGTAAAATTAAAAAAAAAATCTCATTAACATCTTACCAGTTAAAACTGGGATTTTTAAAATTATTTTTTCAGTAAAAGGTTTTTGATGGTATTTGTAAAAATTGGAGACTCGTTGTCACAGACTGAAGTAGGGTATGAAACATATTTATGTTTCATAACTTGTCTCAGATAGCCATATAGCGTTCTCTCATTTTCTCTCAATTTTCCCCTCGCACGTGTGTGTGCCTGCATGCACTCATGTGGACACACACAGGCAAAAAAACCCACAAACTTGCCTGGAGTACTCTACTCTCTACTCAAAGTCAGGTAGCAAAGCTAATAAAAATGCATGTTCTCTCAGAGTGTGGGAGTTGATGTGATCTAAGCGGATTATGGTGTAGCTGGATCCCTACAACCATTTCAGCCTCATTGGATTCTCTGCTCTGACTCTCAGAAGAGTGTTGCTGAGACCAAACTACTGTGATGTTTTGATGTGGACATCTGCGCATTTCATCTTTCTGCCAAGAGACTGCTGCAGTTTCCTCAGTCTGTGTTTTATACAAGCCACTAGAAAGGCCAGAATGACTTGTGTAGCAAGTGTTTAAGGCAGTTGTAGGCAACGATTTTAAACATCGTAACAGTGTAATGAAGTAGATTGCAATCCCACCATGGTGATGGTGTCTGCAGTAAACTGTTGAGTAAATCGTGATGGTTCAACTATAGAAGACTGTTCCTCCCTTTTTGTTGGAGGAGAACTCAGATTGCTAAAGGGCACAGGCTCTCTGGCTGGCAGTTATTTAGGTAGCAGAGGACACAGACTGGGCCGAATACTGAAGCCAGAAACACAAAGCTAGAAATTGTGGGTTGTAGCAATGAAGGACAATGGAGCACAGAGGGACAAAGTGGAAATCATGGATGTCCCCTGGGAATGGGTCTATGGTGCTGATCAATGCTGCAAAGTGGTGAGATGTGTGCACTGTTGAAGATGCAGAGCTGAGATGATGAAGTTAGCTGTGCCTTAAGTGAGAGTGAGCAATGGTTGCTCTGGTGTACATTAAGAGCTTGATGTGAGAAGAGAGCAGAGACTGCAAGCGGCTTCCTGTTGCAGCAGGCAGAGTAGCAGGAGGGCACAGGTTAAATGTGGTTTTGGAAGCCACCTTGAGAATCTAGTCCCTGATTTCTTTCCTGATAATATTTATTTTCTGCTTCTTCAATGCAAGAATATTTTTTGTCTTATCTTCTCTGGGAAAATTGAAACAACTGGATGGTGTGCAGATGGACTTTCATAGCAGAGAACAATGTGCGGATGTATTCTTAACTCAACAAATCTATAAAATGCTGGTGACACATCTATTCCTTTTCAACAATATGACAGTACATCCAACACTGGAATCTGCTACTATTTTTTGCATTTGTTCACTTGTTTGATGACTTATATATTGCTGGAGTGACCAGCAAAATAAGGTCCTTGAAGACTTACAACACCTTCTTTAGCAAGTCATCTTTTCAATCTCACTAGTTTTCTTCATCAGGAATCTTGTGGTCTTCATTGCTACATTTTGATCTGTATAATAAACCACCTATGAAGCAGATGGTACCCTCTACCTCTTCCACAACATTTCTGGATGGAATTAATTGAAAATTAATCAAAAATTGATGAGTGTAGAATTAAGCTTTGTTCTTACATGAGAAGAATTTGTTTCTTTTTGCATAACAAAAAATTCCCCACTTGTTTAATTTGTAGAGATGAATAAATTCCTTTGCCAGATTTTAGATGCACTTGAGTGGGGTGATTGTTTTTAAGACTGGGCTGCTGGTCTGTTGTTTTGCAGTTCTGTATTACTGGCTGGCAATTTGCATCTAGTTCTTGTTCCTGAAGGCTTAGCCTCTTGCTATACTTTCATACAATTTCCAAATGATTAAGGAAGTAGCAGTCTGGCAAAGTTTCCAGTCCATACAAATTCATACATTTCCCAACCATGTGTACTTTATTTCTCTTCTCTGACTCTCCCTGACAGTGTAGGGAAGAACCATTTCTGCAAGACGCAAAAAGTGGATAGAAGTAGTTGCACTAAAATTAGAAACATTTTCCTTGCTGAAAATATGGATTCTGCAATGTGAGGAAGAAAATCCTGCTAATGGCCATTGTCCTTCCTGCCCTGTACATGAAACCAAAGTATTTATTTTGCTTAAAGGCCTATATGTGGGTCTTTCATAATCTTAATGGCACAGCTTAAGGTTCTGGGTTCAAATACTTTTAAATATTATATGGTTGTCACTTTATACCAGAGATACATAATGAAAGATATGCTAGGAGACAGTATCTCCTCCTATTTTCAATACTCTGTTTTTCATATGAATTTTTGTGCATCTTTTTCATGAAGTTCTGTGCACACTGTACATTGAAAAATGATGAATGCTGTAGAGGACTATGAGATACAATGTGATCTGAGAAATTCTCATTTTGTTAGTTTGAATTTTTATTAGTGGAGAAGACATAGAACATCCTGGAGCAGGGTTATGTGATTTACACACGTGGACTTCTGATAAAACAATCTACCTGTCCAAGAAAACTTTATGGGTTGGAAGTTGGAAGTCCAGATTAGGTTTCTAAAAGTTTAGATGAATTTTCAGGATAGCTGACTCTAAAGCTGATTCATTTCTTGAAGATGTCCTTCAAACTTATGTCCAGAACCTGAACTCAATGAGAACAGCTGATTATCTTCCTCCTAGCCTGCACTGAAGAAAACTGTTTCCTGGAGTTTTCAGAAAGCTTATAACTTCACACACAGACTTACCATAAAAATTTAGTCTGAATGGTAAAGGCATGTGTGAATGGGACAGAGCACTGACTAGGAGGAGAAGACCATCTCTAAGCCAGAAAGAATTAGTAGGGAAAAAATGACCTATTGCAAATGCAGTGTGACAGCTAATCTCCACTTCCTTCCTGAATCTGGTCACCTGAAAACAGATGATAATGGGATTTTGAAAATAACTCTGCAGTTGGCTCCCATTTAAACAAAACATGCATTTCTTCTATTTCATCAACAAACTCATCTTTCCAAGGCCTTGTGACAGTGCCACCACCAAAAGTAGCACTGAAGCTATTTTTTACTATACATTAACTGGTATAGTAAAAAATAGTAGGAACCTCATGTAGATTTGGTTGCAAGGAGATGGTTTCTTTTTTTTTTAATAGCCTTTGAGATTTACCCCTTGCAGTGCTATGTGGCTGAGACATTCAGAAGCAAAGCTGGCATTTTTTCATAACTATTTTCTCAACTCTGTGAAGCAGTTCTTGGACTTTCACCACCTTCCTCTTAGTGAGATTATGTTGTTTGTATCTGTTGCTGTAATATCTGATTACCATGGTAATTAATGTAACGTCACGTATTAATATCAGTATTAGCTGGACATAAAAAAAATAATTTTAAATCCTCTATTTTGTTATACTGTAAATTGTAAAAAATGTTATATCCCCTACCTTGTCATATTGTAAAAAAACAAGAAAAACAAATACTAATTATTTCATTTACAAGCAGCAGAATATTAACAAAAAGAAGATTAGGTATATCATTTATATTTCCATTTCTTTTCCTCCAATACAAGGTATTTGGAACAAAGTAGCTAAGAAAGGTATAGTTGCTAAGAGCGATAACAGTGCTTGGCATTTGGCCATTCTAAATATATTCAAATTCAATAACTCTTTTTTTTTTTTTTCTCAGGCTTCTATTGTTGAATATTTACAATGAAAGAACAAATCATCAGAAAATATGCTTTGTTTTATGAACAGTATCTGTTGAACACCTGAGATTTGTTTCTGCTCTCTTATAAAAAAAAAAAGAAAAAGCATAATGACAGGATTACTGATATTGATGGAGTTGCTTCTTATTTGCACAGAAGCTAGAATTCAAGAATTCTTTCCCTCATTTGTATCTGGAACATTATCAGTATAGACAGCTCAAAAGTCATTCTTTAGCAATAGCATTGCATTTTCTAATGATACGTTTTAAAAACCTCAAGAATCCCTTCTCCTTTTTCCCTTTCCTCTCTTCACCTGTATCTTGTGTTGTGGGTGACTGAATCACTGTCTGCTGATCCAGACATGCAATTGGAAAACTTGTTTATATAAAGAAAAGCTTTTAAATGGAATAGCCATATACAAAACTAGATTGTTTTCTTAGCCATTACAATTAAGACTATTTACATTGGTCAATATCAGGAGTTCAACTCCCTATTCAGTAGATCAACCCACAGACAAGTAATGCACAAATCGTGTCTTCAAATAAAAGTTAATTTGATGTAGTTTTAGTTCTGCACTGAACCTAATGAATGCTTCTGTGCATTCATGATTTTAAAAAATGTGATGCTAGCAAAGTATTAAACAGAAGGCATTTTAATATTTATAATACTTTATAATACTTTCCAAACACGAAAGTATTCCCTTTGAAAAGGTACTAACTATTTTACTCAATAACTTTGTTTTGGTTCTATTAGCCCTCATTCTGAAGCAGATTCACACATTCTTATGTAGCGGCTTCAAGCTTCATCTTCCATCCGCAAAAGAGCAGAAGCTGCAGAAAGAGGTGAACAGACATTGTTGCTTTGAGGAGGCTGGACAAGAGTGCAACAGAATCTTAGTTGAGAGCCTGAGCAACAGAGGTCAGAAGAAAGGTGCCAAAAACAGAAGCAAGAAGACATGAAACACTTGAAGATGGAAGATGTGATGTCTGGCAGCAAGGGAAAGGCTCTGTCCCTATCTGCAGGTGTTTTGTGCAGTAAATATGTCCTGGGCCCTGGCAACATAAAAGAGAATTCTATCTGGAGGAGCTTTTACACTTGGTTCCACAGATTGTTGGATTAAGCAGAGTGTTAAGAAGAGGAAGCAGAACAGTGTTAGGTTCTTCTGCATGGGCCAGAGCCTCCAACAGTCCAGGATGGTCGCTGTTTGCCTGAAGTTGCAGGGCAACTGCAAAGACCATACAATCTCCAACTGCTACTCCTTAATTCACTCGAGAGNCAGAGCCTCGAACAGTCCAGGATGGTCCCTGTTTGCCTGAAGCCTAGTTCTATGAAGTTGCAGGGCAACTGCAAAGACCATACAATCTCCAACTGCTACTCCTTAATTCACTCGAGAGGAAAGTGACTGTTCTCTTGACAAAGAAAGAGAAGACTGGCTTTACTAACAGATTTGCCAGCTCAGAGAAGAGAGCTTAAATGAGGTTTGCTAGGACACAAGCACACTTGAGCCTCCTGGTTGGAAATGGAAGGGGAGTTTATGAGAAAAAGAAATTAGGAAGGATTTTCACATTTCCTCTCAGAAAAGAGGCTCTTCAGAAGCTTTTATCAAGTGTCTGTGTGCTAATACACAACAAATGGATAACCAACAAGAGGAAATGGAAGACCACNGAGCTTTTATCTGTGTCTGTGTCTGTGTGCTAATACACAGCAAATGGGTAACCAACAAGAGGAAATGGAAGACCACATGCAGTTATTGGGCTGTGATGCAACAGCAGCAAGGGATACCCAGCAGAAGTGACTGGAGCATTATTATGGATCTGTACACATTGCTTGGGAAGGATGTGCAGTAAGCAGAGGAAGGGGAGCTATTCTGTATGGAAAGGAATGTCTTGACTGCAGAAAGCTTCAGTATCAAAATAGAGGTATTTCTGTGGAGTCCCTGGACAAAGGAAAGTAATTTTTGTGGTATTGTCCCTGGGACCTATTACAAATTGCCTCATTTGTCTTCTCATCAAAAGAAGAACTTTCTTCTAGCAGAAAGTCCTAAAAGCCAGTACTAACTGTGGGCACTCATCTTCATGGCAGATGTAACCCATGCAGGCATCTGATAAGAGTGAAGTATACCTCTGAGCAATGGTCCAGGAAGTTTTCTGGACTGTGTTGGTGACCATTTCCATTTCCTTTTCACTGAATGGAAATGTTAGAGGGGCTGAGCAGTAGTGCTTTACTTGAACTGACTGTTGCTCCACGAATACGGAAGAATGACAAAGGTGGGCATAGATGGCTGGATGGGCTGAGGTACATTTTCCTTCTGAGTATATCAGATCAGTCTGAGCATGGAGACCCATCACAAACAGTCAGATAAAACACAAGCTTCTTTATACTCTCTAGGACTAAAAGCTTTTCCTCTAACTTTTATCATTTGGGTAGTGATATAAAAAAGGAGAAATATTTAACTGGGGAGACTCAAAATGGAGTCCACCAGTGCCAGAGGGAGATACAGGAAACTGAATTCAGAAAATTATTATCTTAATTGCCAAATATGAGGTATTTTTCAACATGAGGCTTTAAACATGAAAAAGGCATTTATTGGCAGACACTTCAGCAAGGTACCACAATTACTGTGACAAGTTGTGTTACAGAGTGGAGTTATGCATATGATTGCATTTCTGATTCTTATTATTTATAGTATCTTTTAAGAAAATGAAGTCCTCATTGTGCTTGACATACGGAAATAGTATGAAAGGAGCCAGAATGTATATAAGGGGGAACTTTCCAGATAGCTTTAAGAAACAACTGTTATTTAAGAAAAACATTCTGTAGTATTGACCAGGAACTGAAGAATAGAAGACAAGAATTCGCCATGCTGTATTGAGTCAGATTGGTACTGTAGGTATCTGTTGGGAGTCATAAACGGGGAGTAGAGCTACCCTGTAATGGGGCATGCACACCGGGAGCTTGTACGGGAGGGGGGTTCCCAGTGGCCCCTGACTGAGCAGTGCCTAGGTCTTTCTAGAAGCTGCTAGAATCCTGGTGGTGGGGGCCAGGAGCAGTCTGCCCTGGAGGACTGTCCGCCCACCAACAGGGTTTGCCCAGTCCGGAGAGACCACCACATTAGCATAGCACCTATCATGCCCTCGCTCCTCCCTGTTTCCTCCCTTTTCTCCTCCCTCTCCTAAAGTTATAAAAGTTTGTGTTACTTCCTGAATAAATTGGCGTCGACCGGAGCTCGTATCTGTTGGTGTCGGGGTACGCACCCTACGGGTACCCGCCTATCGCGGAACCCTAGCATCTGAGGATCAGGAAGGAGATCATCAGTAGCTGCAGCCCCGTCGCCGCTACTCCTCCAAGAGCTACAAGAGGGAGCCTCGCCTCTTGGGGGTGGAAAGGGAATCCGGCGCCACAGTGCTGAGGACGGAAAAAGATCACGCAGCCCGCGGACGCCTCGCTGGGACGGCCAGCGACGGGCATCTTCAGGTATCCAAAAGCTGAGAGGCTTCTATGCAGAAAACATTTCATTACGACCAAGCCGGTTATTACTTAGGGAGACTTCCACATATTTTCAGTTTGCTCCCATATTATCTTCCCTTAAATCAGTAATGCTCTACTGGCATAAAGGCAAAACAGTGCAACCTATTCTCTGCATCAAAGCATTAATAGGCAACTACAGCCAGTACATTTCACAGATAAAAAAAATTCAGATGACTTGCTTTTTTTGGTGTATGTGTGTGTGTTTATATATGTGTGTGCATGTTAAGTTTGAACCTGCACTGAGCACCTGAAGTGTCAGATAAAGTGTTTGAGATATTCTTCTGCTGCCTAATTAGTTCAGGTGTTTGTGTTACTATCTGTCCTGTTTCATGGTACTACTGCATATGCACCAGCAATTGGAGGGAACAGCTTTATCTCTCTGATTAGATTTTTCTTGATGGGGCTACTTGCTTACTAATCTGAACAGCTTTACTCTGTGACTGTTTTATTACACAGTTTCCTTCATTGTGGCATTTGTTGATATTTGGACATATTTCCTGCTTTCCAGGTGTGCCTTTGTTCTTTTGCAGTTTTCTGATGACTTTTATATGTAGTCCTGTATAGGTTACTAACAACTGGCTAGAGGTGCCCAGTGGGACTGTGTATTTCTTTCATTTTGTAATTTTAATTGACAAGTAAACTCAGCCCTGGTGAGACCACATCTGGAGTACTGTGTCCAGTTCTGGGCCCCCCAGCACAAGAGGGATGTGGAGCTGCTGGAGAGAGTCCAGCGCAGGGCCANGGAGGGGGCGCAGCTTCCCCAGTATGAACCCCGCACATGCCGCTCGGGGATGGGGTGAGCCAAATCAGGCCATCGGCATGTGAGAGTTAGGGATGGGGATTTTAACTAACTTATTATCTAATTTATTAGGTAATTATTTAATTGTATATGGTTAGGATTCTTGTGTCATCGTGTGCTTCACCTAACCAGGCTGGTTTGTTTCAGTATGGAGCAGCAAGCAGCCGGGGCATTAATAAAGTCATTCCTGCGGGAATGCGCCCCCGCCATTTCAGAGAAGAAAGTCCAGGCGTTGCTGGAGTGGAGTGAGGCGGCAGGGCAATTCCCCACTCCGGAGGCCATTTTGCCTCCCTCGGGTTGGGAGGCGTTGGGGGAATACATGGAGCGCCATGTTGCGGGGGGCCAGGAGGCGCGAAATTGGAGGGAAACCTTCCGGGAGTTAATAGCCGCGCTGAAGGGGCAGCAGGCCAGGGATAGGGTGGTGCGGGCGGCGCGGTTACATTGTCTGCGCGAGCTACAACATCGTGAGCCGCCATGCGACGCACCAGGAACCGCGCCATCAACGACACCTTCGGCACCGCCCAACGAACCCAGAAGTCCCCACCGGAAGTTGCACTCCCGACTCCTCCCCCTGACTGCGCTCTTCCGGTGAACCCCAAAGTACCCCAGCAAAGGTTAACATCATCGACCACGGCGTGTCGCTGGAGCCACCATCGCCGCCTGCGCTGTATCCCGCCCTGCGTGGCGGCATGGAGGCGGGGAGCACGGGCCGCGTCGCCCCCGCCGCTGCGCGGCAACGGGCTGGCTGGTGCGTTGATGCCGCTACAATGTAACAATAGAGATGAAGTGGCAGCTAAAGGGGGAATTGTATTGGCCCCGCATTCCGGTTGAACGGAAAGGACCAGGCTGGTCGGCTATAAAGCAGGGTGACCGAGAGTCTTTAGATGAGTTTGTTAATAAGTTGACCGGCGCCCTGGATGCCGACCAGAATGTTCGTCGAGAGATGCATGATACTTTCTTGCGTACATTGGTCTTAGAGAACGCCAATGCCAAGACCAAGGTGATTTTGGGTGCGCTTCCTGCAGAGGCTTCAACTGGGGAGATGTTGGAGAGGGTAGCCAGGGCCAGTGTGCAAAAGCAGCACGTAATGTTAGCCGAGGCCATCTGGGAGAGGGATGGACCTCTGGCAGCTGCTTTAGGCCANAGGAGGCCGTGGGGTGCGCCGCAGGGCTTTAGCCGCACCGACGGCGCCCTGTATGCGGACAGGCAGCACCGACTGCCTAAACACCCGGACGGCTGACAAAAGACGTAACCAATATGGTTCAGGGTCAACCGACTCTTTAATCAGCAAGAACAGAAACTTATAAAGGGAAGGTGAAGGGCAGGAGAAAGGGAGAAGCGAGGTAAGGGATTGGGTATGTGCTCATTCGGTGATCTCCGTGGTTGGTGGAGCCCTGTGGGTAGGTGGTCCGTTGGCCGGGGCAGAATGCCCCAGCCCCCAACTTCAGGAGCTCCAGCCCCCCCACTCCGGGTTTCTGGAGCCTTCCAGGTAGGTGTTATGAGTTGCTCAGTCAGGACTGCCGGCCTGACTGGGCATGCTCCACACTCGTGGTCACATATGGGTCAGGGGTACCCCCCCATATCCATACCTGATATCAGAATGATGTTCTTAATACAGCACCATCCAAACCTAAACCTGTGTCTCCCGACAAAGCTGTATGAGAGGATAAAAGGAAATTGTTCATGAAAGAGAAATTTGCATGCATACATTTACTAAAATGAGGAAATGGGAAGGTGAAGACAGAAATTTGCTTTCTTACTGTCCAACAGCATCTTGAACTATACTCAACAAAGAAAAATAATTAAATGACAGAGAAATGCCAAGAGCCAATGGTTTGACATTGCTTTTCAGTCTTCTATTAAATAAATGCTTTGCTCTGAATACAAAGATTAATAAGAAGCTCATGATAAAGATTAACATTTTGTTCAGTATTCATTGTTTCACCTCTTATGGAAACTAGAAGCACTTTGTTAAATGGACTAACAATTTGAAAGGTTGTGTAATTTAGCTCCAGCTTCTGTAAGTACTTCTCAAGCATTTCTGTGAAAAGCTGTATTGCTGCCAAAACCATTCTCCTCTGACGCACCTGCCAGTATAACAATACGATCTTTTACCCTCCCTCTTCTCCTTCCATTTTTATTTCACTTTTTCTTCCCTCTCTCCTCTTTTTCTCCCTTCCTTCATACCTGTCTGTTTTTGCTCTCGTTAAAGGTTGGAAAAGGCCCTATGTGTTGTATGGGGGCACAGCAGGAAGGACCAGAATGGAGGGCAGGTGCCTGGAAGAGCATTCATGAATTGGAGGTTTCCCCATGCAGTGAACTCTAGGTCTACAGATACCTGACCTTGGATAGAAATGCTTGGAGGGCAAGAGATACAGATAGACTGAAAGAGAAAAGGGGATAGCACTGATGAAACAGAACTGTACTGAATACTTTCTATACTTGATAGCACTATAGTTAGAATTCAGGATATCTTTTCATTCTTTGGCATGTAAACTTAGTTCTTCAAAGACTGTTAGGGTTGTCAATATACTTTTACTCTTGGACACTTTCTTTTTCAAAACTTCTTTTTATGGTCCAGTCAAAAGGCAAACTCCCTATATATCTGACATATGCTGCTGCAAATATTGAGAAGGGGTTGCTCTGAAATAGGAACTCTATTTTTGAAGTTTTTATTTAATTTAAATAAATATAGTTTAAGCATCACTATGACATCAGTATATCTCCATAGATACTCCAAATTGTATTGTTTTTTCCATAAATACAGAGAGATGGTATTAGTTGGTGGAACAAAGATATGTCAGAAGATGGGCTATGATAGATAGAAAGCATTTGCTTTAGTGGTTTTTTTTTTATTTTGTTTGTTTTGTTTTGTTTTTAAACCACTTAGTTAGCTTTACTCTAATTTCCACCACTATGGCAGCAGGAAAACTGACAGACTTAGTCAATTCTGCAAAACATTGCTGGGTCTGGGAAACCACAGATAACAATTCAGAAACTCCTGATTTTTTTTTCTCCTACATATAACAACTAAAAATGATAGAATTCTCATAGAGTGGATATTCCGTGTTACAGCCCATTTGAGCTTTGGGCTGTTGGCAGATCTCTTCAGGGAGGCTTAGCTCTGGCTATTGAACACATTGTTCCTGAAAGCTGAAATCAAGTCCTTGTCTTTCAAAAAAGAGACAAGCACAGTACTATACGATACAATTGTTTTCTTTAATAACATTGTAAGGCCCCAGAAAGCTGTAATGCCTCTCTATTTCTATCCCTCTCTCTCTCTCTAACCTATTGGTACACCACTTTTTATGACAGAAAAAAAAAAGTAGAAAATCTGTTCATTTCACAAATTAAATTTCTCAGTTGAACTGACTTATTTGAGATTTTTTTTTTCCTGAGGCTATAGAACAGGTAGCATTAAAAGAGCAGCATTTAGTGTTTCTATGGTAAAGTACTGAACATCACTGCAGTGCTCACACAACTGGATATTTCTAGAGGAAAATGAAATAAAAAATGCTCATTTTCTTCAGTGTCTCTAGGGTATATTAGTGCATCAATATATCATTTTAATCTCAAAAAACCCCACATCATTTGTACATTAGTGTAACACACTCCTTTGGACATAGATTGTCTGATTATCAGCTACTAAATTTTGGGTTTGATTTTCTCATTGTGTAACTTTACCCCAGGATGGAGTGAAAAGCAACCTGTGCTCTCCCATGAAAACTGAGGGTCCTGAAATAGCAAATTCACAGTTAAATAACATTTGCCCAAAGTACTGATCTAAGAACATAAGTTTCAGAATTCTGTTCCTGTTCTCATAACTCATCTTCATTGTCTGAGAGCAAGCGCAAATATAAAATGTCAAACAACAGTGATTTTCAAGATAGCAATAAAGGATTCAGTATGTCTACGTGTGTGTAGACGTATTGCACACCGCCAAACAAATACACTAGCCTGGGACTCAGAAGCCACATCTATCCTTGCTTCTCGACAGACAAAATTAGCCTGGACAAATGTGTCCTCACCAGGCTGACGAGGCTATGCACAGCCAAAGGGATCTGTGTGACACCCTTCGCCTCTTACAGCAACAACACCTTGAGAAACTGCAAGGAGAGACAGTTATTGATTTGTCCTTTGAGCCAGATCGAATAAGTCAGATGAGCTATCAGCTCCTTTCTGAACTGAGAGAATGAGGAGCAGGGACAGCAGATCCTGATAAGAAAACAAACTCAGGAGCTGGCCAAGGGAATAGGATTATATCTCCTTAGTCCTATTTACACTAACTGCATCTATTTACAAAATAAAGTGTTTCTAGACTATCTTAATATGAACATATTTTTTTCATTTATTTTCATGATGCCCCCTCGTGGGAAGAGGATATCAGTGGAGAGAGAGTGACCCCTTTAAATAGCATGAGTGACTAAGGCCACTAAGCCTACTTTCTATCTTCAGTTGTCAGAGAGCAAAAGGAGTCAGTTATGTTTTCTCCCTAATGTCTCTTGAATGGAGGTATAAGACAAACAGAGCATTTACTTCATGTTTTACTTTATTGGGCTATATATATATGTGTGTGTGTATGTATGTGTAATATATAGAGAGAACATCAACTAGAAGCTGAAGACATTTAGACAGCTTATATTACATTCTGACTGTTTTTAAATATGTATTTCAAAAGCAGTCTGTGTAGAAATGGCCATATAAAAATAATGGAATAAATAGTAGTCTGCTGAGTCCTGAATTTTGTCAATATTTAAGATATTAAGTGCTATTTTTTAAATGTAACTACATGATAATTTTTCCTACTTTATGAAATAGTTTATTTGTATAGATTCAAATATTGTCATTATGGAAGATACATAAGGAAACTGAATTTTTTTATATTGTGCATTATAACAATGATCACTTCATCTTGCTTTGTTTATAATGCAGTTGATAGATTCTACTTATCACAGAGGAAAAAAACCTCAAACTTTCAAGTCATGGAAAACAGTTGGCTTTCTAGCAAGAAATGAAACATAAGCACACATGCATTGATAAATATTAATGAATTCTTGCATCTCAAAATTGATAAGGGAAAATCAAAATTTCAAATTGTTTAAAAACAATTAAAATAAAATTGCTTGAAAGAATAGTTCCTGGAATTTTTAAAGTATCAGTGCTATCCCCTGTATGCTACTCTTCTCACAAGAATATATTTAACTTTACTGTATGTAGCCTGCAACCACCTCAAAGTTTGAGTTTTTAGACAGCAACAAAGCATGCGTTTAAATTCTAAGGAAGAGAACACTTTCACATATACCAAGCTATTGCATACATTGCATCAGTCCAGATGAAGACATAAAAACCTCACAGAAGAGAGTAAATAAGGGTAAGAAGCAGCACAAGCAGTTGTTTAGGAATCAATTTGTTCTCAGGATGAGCAGACTTGTTTCCCAAATGAGGACACAGCATGGGCAGAAAAAACTGAGGATGTACTATGAAGAAATAGAGTTGAGCAACAGGTTCTGCCTCTGAATGCTGGCAAATAGCATTTCACAGTATGTCTAAACATACTCAATTATTCTTATCATTTGGGTCAAAGGGGATATGTCACTTCAACTGCCCTCCTCCTTTGCATCCAAAGATTTACATACATTTCTTTTTTCAACAATTGAATGAATAACAACAGAATAAATAGTTATATAATAAATATTATATAATAAAATAACAATAAATAGTATTTCCTGTACTATAACTATTTTTCTTTAGTGAAAATTCAGTCATTTCCATGACATTTAATGTCATTCTGACTCATTCAAAGTATTATCATTTCCATGATCTTGGGTTATGGGATACAAAATTTGGATTTGCACACTTATTGTTACACTAGCATTTTTGACATTGCCAAAGCTATAATGCTATCAAGAGCATTTAATGACTTATTTATTTACTTATGTAATACTTAAATACACCAGGATAACTTACTGTTTGCAGGAAATGCCAATGTCCTTTTGTGAGCTAAACAGTTTTTTAGTGTAATACACAAGTTGGAGGATATCACCACTGCTACTGGAAGACCTAAACATCAAAACCTTAAAATGTCTGAGAAATGTTTGTCCACTTTTAAAAAACTTTGATATTGAATATTGTTCCTTGGGTGACTTGTGCTTTTCCTGTCTACATATAAGAGTAGACCACTAAGAAGGGAAACTGATAAATTGAGAAGAACCAAAAAGAGATGAAAACTAAGATACAAAGGTCCTTTAAAGCTTCCCTAAAAATATGTCCATTAAAATAAAATCCCTATTAAAAAAGTGAAAGGAAAATTTTATGAAAGGGGAAAAAGTTCATCACAGAGTTATCAGTAAGCTTCAATACTGTTCTCTTGCCAAATTCTTTTTAAAGCATCTGTGCTTTAAACAGAACTGTGTCCGGTGTTCCGGAGCCTTTATGAAAACCTGATCATGGTTTTAGAGTCTTAGAGTCTGAAAATATTGAAAACATATCAGTGGTTTATTACTCAGCCTATCATTTTTATGTGGGATCTTGCATGCAGCAGCACACTAATGTGTTCTACTTGTGTTAATGGTTGCTCTCCCCGTGAAGCAAGCAGCAGTTTGTTCGCTGGAGCACCACAGAGAGGACTTCTTTATTAAGGGAAATGAAGATTTAATTATTTTGCTGGGAAATGCCCTGGCACTGTTTCAGCAGTTGCGGTACAGGTATGCAGTTTTGAAAACATCCCTCATTCATGTCAAAAGAGTTGCCAAAGGTATTGAGGGTTTGCAGGAGTTCCAGCAGTGTTTTTAGGTCTTTGAGCTGAGACTGAGCTATCAGTAATATTATATTTAAAAGATGTTTCTAGCTTCAAGTTCAGGTGGTGTTGCTTTGAGTTCTTGGCAGAAGAAAGTTTTCAAATGGTTCTCATAGATGGCAGGACTGCATATTGTTGTATTAGACTATTTTTTTCCAATTGTTGTATTAGACTATTTTTTTCCGATTTATTCATATGCTCCATAGTCAAAAGAAGGTTGGTGTTACACAACGGTCAGCATGCAACAAATTCAGTCAAACACACATGAAATTTCCCTCCTTGAACTGAAATTTCCATCCTCAGCTCTCTGCTGTGCTTACCTATCAGCTAGTAGTGGAGCTCACTATTGGGGGCAGTTTATCTGATTTTCCATGTTGTTCTTACCGACATCTCAAGCCTCACTCTGCCTGGAGATGATTTCTCAACTATAAGGTTTATAAGGGCAAGAATAAGCTGAATTAAGTAGTCCTGATCAGACAACTGCCGCTGCACCCTTCCTTACTCTGCAGCTTGCTTCTGGAAGGAAACTGGATGTGATTAAATGTGTCCTTCAGGTCACTGGTTTGAGGCCTGAGTTGAGGCTGCAAAAGGGCCTTAGTGTGAGTGTCAGCTCTTGGGAACATCATCCATAAACTGGTAAAGAAAGGTCTTGTGAAAACTTTGTATGCTGAGATTTTGGTACCCTAAGGAAAGATATTCTTTTATTACACATTATCCTCAGTAACCACTACGCTCCTTGTTCAGCCAAGCTCTGTTCTTCAAAGAACAGGAGCAAGGGCAGACTATTTCATCTCAGTAGCAGCATGCCCCCCCTCCCCCCCACCAGCTGCTTCTGAATTCCTAAATGTGGAGCAGTAGGAGAGTTACAGGTTATACCAGTCCTGTTAGTTCTCAGAGGAGAAACTCTACTACTCTCTCCCTCCCACCCCCAACACTGGCAGTGCTTCTCTTTTAAGTGACACTACTGCACTTCCAGAGCAGCAGCAGCTTATTTCACTTCATTCTCTTCTCTCCAGCTATCTGTGTATCTTCCACAGCTGGATTTGCAGCAATGGTTCTGCCTGAAATGATGAAGTTTCCCAAGCCGTGGAGGGACAGAAAAGCATGTAGTTTTGGTTGCCATTTTTCAAAATAATGCACAGGTCCCTCTGGACTTGTTGACATGCTGCTGTCCTGGGATTTCTGCACCATTCTTAGAATTGTGTTGCTGAGCTACTTTCAAGGTCCATTCCTTTTTTCTTGGCAGAGGTATATCAGTTTGCTCTTCCTGTTTTAGGTCACTTTTCCCCACCAGGTTTATTTCCTTCCATTTCCTACTACAGGAGTTTGCTAATACTGCTTGTGCCCTTGCAGAGGTCCTCCCCCTGCCCTATTATATCTTTCTGCTCCTTCCTGCAGCAGACTTTACAGGTCTTCTCCCCTATTCCCTGCTGTTTCTCACCACATGGCTATCATCTCATCCTCATCATCTTCTCCATCATCTCCTTGTTTTCTTCCGACAGGTCTGCCCTGGGCTTGCTGCTGCTTCTCCCTTCTCACAGGGGAGAAGGACTCATGTTTTCTTTATCTATTCACTTCCCTTTTCTTGCTTGCTGCTTTTATGCACATTGGTCATATCGTCCCTCTCTTTGTAAAATCTATATATTGCAAATCATAGTATAACCTTCTGACATTTTTTCCAATGGCTATCAAACAATTTTATCCGTATTTTATATCCATATTTATCCATATTGTGTAACTCCAGGACCTGCTGTTGGATGTTAGTGCTGAATACTATGTATCTGCACCCTTTCTCTATAGCTTACTACATTATGCCTTTGAACAGTGATTGCTGAGGCTGGTCCCAGGCTTTTTTACTCTATTTTCCTACTAATCTCTCGTCACTCTCCTGCTGGTTATGTAGTTTTTCCCTTATGGCTATTGTATATTTTCCTCTGTGCATTCAAACAGCAATACTCTCTCAGGGGACAGACTATATACTGCATACACTGCAGCGAACGCAGTATGCACTGCATACACTGCAGTGACCATTCACTGCAGTGTATTAAACTCAGAGCCCAGACCTTCTCTTTGCTGTCATACAGACCTCTGGTCTTTGATGTCAAACTTCCTCAACAATTTCTTAGAACTAAATAATATTCTTTTATATGTGCTTGTGTGATATTCCCCCTAACCTCGGGAGATCTTTGGGCTGTGCTTTTTCTTGTTTTGCAGCCCAGCCTAGCAAAAAACAGGTGGCTACCCAACTCCTAAGTGAAGTCTGCAACAAATCTAAGAACTTTTTCTAGAAAATGGGGCATTTCAGTTACATGATAGAAGGCTTATGCTGTAGATTTTGTAAATGGATTTTTCTTCCTGTTTATCTCAGAAAACTACAGCAATCTCTGCCTCTTCTTTATCATATCTACTCTATATATGTTAACTTGGTGAATGTTTTGTAATTTCTTATAAATTACCAGAAAGATCAATCCCTTCCTTATCTGCTGAACGCACATATTATTCCTATGGAAGGTTATGAATATTTGTCTTTCATAAAAGTAGGTTTCTGGAAATGTTGAATTATCTATATCAAGAAACACTTGTCATCGTAGGAGACAGAACTATTCAGAAATTCAGATTACAACTTCCTTAAAGTAAATCCTAAAAGTAACCCCTGTAAAAACTTCGCTTTGCTTAAAGATTATTTGTAGCTTTATGTTCACAGGACATGGAAATCTCATCTGGAAAAGTTATGAACAGTAAATAAAAATAAGAGAACATCTTAAAAATCAATATATTTTTAATCGAAAAATGCAATCATGAAAAAAATTACACTGTATTCTTAGTCATCTAAACCATCATGATAATCTTCATCAATATCTTTCTTTTAAAAATCTGGATTATGGATTACAATACTTTTTCAATTTATGCAAGCTGTAGAAGGGGTTGCAGTAGGGTAGAAATATATAGGATAGAAAAAAAAGTAATTTGCAGTACAGTGTTTGTGAAATATTTCTTATGCATCCTTCCAGAGATTATGGAGGTCTCTGCAGGAACCATATATGTGGTACCCCATATATGTAGAAACATTCTTAAATTGGCATCTAGCAAATTCTTCTGCCATCTTCATCTTGCAGTAATTCTTTGAAAGGCAAGCTCTTCTTGCCTTTCTGTGGCACACTGAAAGAACATAGGTCAATTGATGATATAACTGAAAAAAAAAGCATGTATCTTGTATCAAACACAAAGTAGATAGCACTACCATTTTATTTGCTATCTTGTCTTTTCTTGGAAAACGAGTTTTGAAATTTTCACCAAGTCATCCTAAACTGTGAAAAAACATGCATCATTTTTTCTGTTGGTATGCTTACAGAAATTTCTGTAAATCTCCTTCTGTGATCCACTAACACTGCTTTACAATGGATAGGTACCATTTAGAGCTGATTGATAAAATTCCTTTGAAGGGAATCTCCTAGGGAGGTGCACCACCAACAGCCTAGGTAGTTAAGAAACACTCATAATGCAATGCCATTGATTAATTTTATGCATGTCACCCAAACAGTCCAGCTTCAAACAAAGGAGATGGAGATCAGTCTCCAGCATCTTCACTGAAGTCTTCCCTATTGCAAACTTTCCCTTGTGAATTTGATTTGTGAGTGAACCAGGCACTGTCTAATTGTCCACTCTTTAGTTTAGCAGGTACAGGCTGTGGGATTTTGTCCTTTGTCAATGTAGCTATGATCCTTCTTCTTGACACAGTGCTTCAAAAGCTACTCTTCACATTGCACAGTTCTGTACCTGTTGTTTGCCATCCGATTTGCACCAATCTCCAATCAATTTCACTGACCTGCCCTCATCATCCTCTCCACAAATCTCTCATGCACAAACACTGCTGAACTAAAGGGCAGGTATTCCAGCAGTGGGAATCTCCTCTTGTCGAGTCTTAGTTTAAAAATAAAATAATAAAAAGGTGCAACTCAGTGCAATTAGTTACTATCAGTTCTTGACAGGTTTTGCCAATATTTGCTTCAGAGTCTGTAAGCCTCTGGAAGCACAGGTACATTCTAGAAGTCTGAAGATAATTATGTGAATTCATGATTGCAAACTTTTGGTGTTGATAAAAGTAGAAAAGAAATCTGTCTTGTTTTTGGTGTAGTGTGGATAGCATCTAAACAACTTGATCATTTTAAAATCAATAGAGGAAGAAGGTCTTTGTTCTTCAGCCTCACAAGAACTAGATGGATGTGGGACAGTAAAAGTGACATCAAAGTCCATGTGAGAAAGACTTTCCCAATCTTCTTTTATTTGGAACAGATTCACAGATTATGTACACTGGGAAGGCCAAGCTCTGCTTGTTGCACTTCTACTGGTGTAGAAGTGTAACATTTACACACATGTAAATGCCCAGAGATGTTATCACCAAATGGCACCTTACTTCATTGCATCATTGGCCATGGCAGACACATGCTTTAAAATCTGCTTTAGAGATCTATCACAAGTATGTACTAAGGGATATGAGAAAGTAAAAGATTAAGAAACAGTCATGAACTTGATGTTCACCTCACTTGATACTCTTTATGCTGATTTCAATAGGATTAAGAGAGTGAATTCAATATGGTTTGGATCCAGGTTAGTGAGGAGACAGGGAAGAGCTTTTGACTGCACTTTGTCAAGTTCTTAAGCTTTTCACCTTCAGCAGACAGAATAAAGTCCACCATACTGCAAGTTTTTTCTCCCTCTTTCTCTCAGCATCACAGAAAAAATGTGCATGCAAGTGTTATGATCACCAGCTATCTCTCACCATAAATATTCATAGAATCTTTGAAGATACTAATCTTTGACTTGTTCCATAAAGCTTTATGCTCAGACAGAAAGATGACATTCTTCAAAATGGCTTAAAAATGTCCATACTGTACAGTAATTTTAGTATCTTGTGATGGTCTGAAATGAAACAGAAAACAGATCAGCTACAGTTTCCTATTTAAAAAAATAAACAGTGATAAATCATATAGATTAAAGATGTGCTTCTTCCACTAAAATAATCAGCAAACATCAGGAGTACAGCAGAAGTGTTTGCTGTAAATTCTGAAGCATCATTAAATTTAATAACGACATAGAATTTCTGAACTGAAAAAAGTCCGAGAAATTAGCATTAACTATACAGGCATGGAGAAATAAGCTTTTGAGTTTGATTTGATATTACATTAGATTTATAATTTTTCCACATGTTTATGTTTGAATTCGACTTGCTCTGAATAAGGTGCTTTGTAGAGACATTGCATCTAAATCAGTTGAAATTGTCTATCTATCTGACAAATATAGGATTATTATGTTAGACATCTTCCTCTGAAATAAGGAGAATAAGAAAAGGAAAATAAAGGAAGGAAAATAAAAGCTTTGATGACAAGATGTACATTGACTTGCATGACTCCATATTCCTTAAATTTATTAAGGAAAAACAAAATATAAATTGCTGAATCAAAGCAGGTACATATAAGCGTGTGTCATCAGAGAAAAAATACATATAATTGAGGGACCCCAATATACATTCCAGACATTAAATATCTCTGTGCAAAGGAGAACATATTTGCACAATTTTTACATGTAAAAAAGTGTAGAGAACCTTTCCTCATGACACAAAGTAACTACCTAATTCCACTGACAGCTCTACTGTGCATAATCACATATGCTCTGTCTACTTGTCTTGTTCCTTTTGATTGCCTTGATTAAGGTTTGTGTCTATTACTGTCCTTAGTTTGGGTCCTTTGTATTTAGGTGAAGATTATACTCTCCTTTTTTGCGGACCGTGGTCTGGGTGGTTATGTTACTGAATTCCTGAATCTCATCCTGCTGTGGAATAACCGCAGGAGGGCACAGCCAGGCTCAGGATCTGAGAGGGCTTTCAAACTCTCCATGAAACTTCTTGCTACAAAGAGTCTATGATATGATTATATAGACCTTGTCATGTGTTCAAATAAATATAGCTCCTTGATAATGCACCACACAGAGAAGCCTGGAAGTCAGGATGGTGCAGCCCACAGAAGGGTTTGCTCTGGTGCGATCCCCAGGAATTAAGGAGCGATGGCCAGAGCACCACTGCATGGTTGCTGTAGCCCTCCAATGATCCTGTAAGGGCTGAGCAAACCTAGTTAGGATTGAAGTGACATAGCAGACTCTTACTGTAGCATCTAGGTACTATGGAACGTTACATTAGATTATCTGTGGATAATGCATACTGTTATCTGGTGAGCATCCATATGGATGTCTATTGAATATAGATACTGCAATCTGTTGATAACACTGTTGGCCATACTATGATTCACTGAAGCCATTTTTTTCTGTTTTTCAAATGTGATCTGACAGTGTTTGAATGGATAATGTACCAGCTCAGGAAGGATGAAAGAAAGTAAACCACATATACCTCTTGGACTCACCATCAGCTGCCCTGTGGACAAGGCAACATACCTGTCAGCAGAGATGTGCAGTGGTGAGAGCAATCCAGGGAAAACTATACCAGAGGGGTAGCCCTCAAAGACAAAGAAAGGATGAGAATGTTCATTGTACTGTACATCTGTGGCTTAACCAGAGAGTTCTGATATGTATGTATTTTGTTAGTTCTGCT
>VWPW01030919.1:615465-656363 GCA_013389825.1 Crypturellus undulatus
CCTCTCCTCTACTTTCCTTTCCTTTCCTTTCCTTTCCTTTCCTTTCCTTTCCTTTCCTTTCCTTTCCTTTCCTTTCCTTTCCTTTCCTTTCCTTTCCTTTCCTTTCCTTTCCAATTTATTCACCAACACTTTTGAAACATGTTTAAAAAAATTTTTCAAAAGTACTTAGTGAAAAAAGGAACAAGCAGAGTAATAAAAACTTCCCAATTATTTTTGCCAGAAAGCTTTTAATTTAGGTTTATTGAGTTTTCTGAGCAGTTTCACAAATAATTCAAGTCAGTGTATCTCTGAAATGCTTCGATTAACTTTTCCAATTTCCGTTTTTAAATTTCCAGTACTCTTATATTAAGAATTCATAAAATAATCTTAGCTATACTGAAGGGAATGTTTTTTTTTTCCTTTTAAGCTTATTTTTTCAGTAGAAAAACATGCATGTTTTCCTCACTTCAGGTTGTTTTGGGGATTTTTCATTCCAATTGCTTTGTCAAGCGGCTGCTAGACATATTTTCAAAATGCTGTAGGGATCTGGTAGATTTCAAAAGAAGTTTGCATTAGGATACTGTTGCACAAGTAGACTGGTAAAAAAGTTATTAAGAATGAATCACAGCATAATTCAACAATTCTTCCAGTAAAAGGAGCAATTCTTTCCTAATTTTTCTGTTTATCATTATCCCCGTGAAGCAAATTTGCAAATTCCATCCATTTCTTATTTTCTAGCTGTCGGATTATTAAATTAGAAGATATGCTGCCTCTCTGCTAATCTAGTTTTGCAGAAAAACAACCAAACAATAGCAATCAAAGATAAAGACATTTATCCTCTACTGATGTACTAAAGTGTGAACCTTAAAGTCTAGCTGAAGGAGTTGACAGACTTTAGGAAAGTTTTTATTAAAAAAAAAAAGACAGAAAAAGAAAAAGCAATCAAAATAACAGCACTGTAAGATTCACAGAGAAAAAGGTCACATAGCTAGTGAACAATGGAATTAAGTGTGTCCAGTGAGTTGGTTTCTGGTGGCCTACTTAGAGACTTTGATTTGTATAAAAGAGATGTAATTTCACAAAGAAGTCTTTTCTGCAGAGTGGCACTAATAAGAACACCCTCTCCTGTCTTGCTATGTGTAACACCTTATATCCTTTCAGCCTTTATCACTTTCAAATGTCAGGCATTTCCCAAGGTGTTAAAAGATTATTGGAGAGAAAAGATAAGTGTACACATACATACACACATCACTGTCATACAGTTTGACTTTCCAAGAAGGTCTAAGACGGGAAGAAGTTCATCCTATTAATAAAAAAAAATTAACAAAAAGTATTAACAACAAAGTGCTAAATAGAATACTCAGAGGCAGGAAAGTTCAATTAATAATTCTGTAGGATTTTTAAGTATATTTTACTCTAACTATATTTCATAAATCTAGACTAACCTTGCACAATTCATGGAGTCCAAATCACTTGCATCTTTCATTGGGCGAATATACTTTCCAGGTAACACAGGGAGTCCTAAACTAATCAGCCAGTACCTTTCCCTAGTTATATATAGTCTTCTGTCAAGTCAGCTCCCATAGTGATATATATAGAAAAGTTGAAGATGTTCTAAGAGTTGGTGGAGAGAAAAGGGGAAAAAAACGAGGAAAGTGGAGAGAGAGACATTTGTAGAAGGAGAGGAAGAGGCAGCTGGAACTCACTACTGATAGACTTCCCAACAAATTTAATTGAATATCTCTAATCTAGTACATTTCAGTGGCCCCTAGAGTTATAAACACACACATCTGCTCACCCTCACTCACTTGATACACTACTGAGCATATGCTAGAACCTAAACTTTTCATTTCCTTGCTTTCAATTTGACACGTGAAGGAACTGTTAGCATGACTTCTCTGCTTTCAAATTTTACAGAGATACAAAGACCAAACTGAATCTTGGTGTAGTTCTAATGAATTCGGTTGAGTTACAGTAGGTGATAGCAACTTGGCTTTTTAATTTTAGTTATTCAAACCAAACTTCATGCTAGCAACAGATTTATACATTTTAGAGATATTGAAAAAGATTAATGTTTCTAAATGCTTTTACAGTTGAAGTAGTTATATACACAGAGTTAAATCTTAAAATATTTTGAAGCTTTTCTTACTCTTGCATATTGCTGAAATTCAAAAAAAATCTTCAAACATTTCATCAAAAGCAACATGTTTTTACTCATTTTTATTCAACAAATCATTTAGGCAGTTTCTTAACTTTAAATACCAGCAAAGCCTAGGCAAGTAGATGAATTTAGATATATAGCTAGAAATATGCTACTACTTATCTGCTTTATTGAACAGCGGAAGATTCCTGAAGCCAGGCTATAAAGAAAAAAAGTGCTTTATTGGCTAAATAAACTGTGTAAAAAATGCATTCAGTATAAATAATGAATTTAATCTGTTTAAATCAGATCAGGGTAACTCTAGCTTGAAAAATATATATATTTATCTCCCACTTCCTCTTCCTACTGGAAGCATAAAGGACTTATGCCAGAACAAGTTAGCTTTTAGAAAAAAAATAAAACCTTTTATAAGCAATAAAAAAACAGTGACCATTTTATAGGCTAGAAGTAAATCACCTATGCAGATATATTTGATTTAGTGCCATATTTAATAAAAACTAAAAATGAAAGCAGCCAATTCTTGGTTGCATGACTGATTTGCATATGAGTTGATTTTATTTGATTACTCTATCTAATAAAAAAGCACAAGTTTATAGTGTCCTAATTGGTTTAGGTTAATGATTTTTAAGTGTACACTGTGTAATTATTCTTTGATGTCAAAAAACATGCTTGACTAGAACATAATTTGCATTTCATCTTCCATTTCCACAGCTTTGTTAATTCCATTCTATCATTCCAGTTAATAAATGACTAAATGACATTAAATAAGCATTCAAATTAATTTTCCTTAAATTCTTTGCTTTGTGATTTGTGTCCCATTTTGGCATTCATTGCAACATCCATCTCCCATGCTCCATCTCTGCATGGGAGAAACAACTGTTCTTGGAAACTCTACTCTTCACATTCTGGGTGGTCTCATTAAAAAATAGAATGGTAATTAATGATCTTCTTTCCTCCCATCTTATTTTTGCCCTACTGTGTTTTTATCCCTTCAAATTTCTTACTATCTAACTCAGAACTCCAAAACAGCTATAGTTTTCCAGAAAGGGAAGACTAGAATTTTTTTTAGTGTCATTTTGACAATATACTACTACCAACCAAAATGAAGCAGTTTCTCTGTCTGTGATTTGAACCAACAACTTCTTCAAATCATGTGTTTAATGTCTAATGGAAATTTGTATCAGGAAATCCTTCAAACGAATGTGTGAAGACACACAGACTGAAAGGTCGTGATCTACATATTAAGACAGAAGAGATTTAAGATTTAAGGAAGAGTTACTGGATCCAGTTGCTACAGGAATATAATAGTTCACTCACATATCAATCCCATCTCATAGGATCAAATCCTGGAAAAAGACAAGGACATCTTATTTTCACTATCAAAATAAAAAGTAACAGAATGACAAAGTTATATGTGATTCTCACTCTCCCAAATGTACCTGCAATGGGAACAGAGGAAAAGACTTGCATGGAGAATGAATATGAAGACTTGATGGGAACAGAAGGTAAAATTCAAATGGATGAAAACCAAACCAGACCCTAGGATGTATACTCACCATTGATGTTAAAACTTCCAGATTTGCCAATTTGTCTTGTTTGTCAGAAATCAATGCTAAATTTTCCAATCAGAGCTGTAATGATAGCCGATAGATATATTTCAGTGTACTATCAATACTGTAGCAACTTACTCAATTCTCTTTACAGTACGTGAAGAATCAGAAGATCAAAATTGTTGTATGTGAAAGGATGTTCAATTGTGGTTTACACTGATGCAAAATTTTGACATGAAACTAGATATTTCAAAAAGAGAGCCTTTGAGAGTTTATTTACACTGTACAGTGATAAGACTTAAAAGCATGAACAATAGTTGGGTCTAAAAGGCCCCCAAATGTTTGGTCTTGCTTTAATTTGTTCAAAGATTCTTAGGAAATTGCCAATGAGCAGATTGACCTGAAAGTTGCAGGAGTACAAATAAATGTCTGACATTTTTTTAAGGAGCTTATTGCAATGACTGCATGACTCTGTCATGGCAATGCTAAGGGTATGTGCATGTGACAGTAGGAATGGTTTTTCTGTTAGTATCCTATTCAGGAGCAAAGGTAACCTGTAGGTATTCCCTTGAATTAGGCAACTGGTGTGAAGATTAGTGGAAGCTAAGGCTTCCAGCAGAGTGCCCTCCTGTAATAGAATCAAATAGTGTTGGTATACACCCTGTAATGCCAGGCTGAAGTCTCTGAAATTGTTGCAATGCAATATTCTGCTAAAAGATACACATCTACTGACAACTAAGAACTGAGAATTTATGATGAATATTTTGTCAGGGATGTCAGATTCTTTCTGCTTAAGATCATATACTTGTAAATACTAAGATCACATACTTCTGTAAATGTTATTTTTGCTTCCAAATTATCCGTTAGAGGATTTCTATGGAGAAATCTTGATATAATTGATTTGTAATTGCTGCTCTTGTAGGATAAATTTTTCAAAATCAGATTGATTTCCAAGTATAAAATAGGAAATGGACATAGCATTTCCCTTTGGTCAAGGAGGCTATTCTATCCTCTTTTCTGTTTCTTTCTTGCAATTAATTAATTCAGTCATCAGTTTATTTACAATATCTACAGAAATCTAGAGCCTAAGACCCCAAATTTTATGAGTTTTATGTTTTCTGTTTTTTGAAACTTATTCTCCCATGTTTCAATTGCCCAAATTGCCTATGAGGCAAGAACAGTCTAAGTACTGGTGATCTCCAAAAGGGGAAGGGAATCCTGCTATGAAGGCTTGCAGCAGCTGAAAGATGTTCCTTTGGCAATTTCTGTCACGTTGCCCGCCAACTGAGTTCTCTACATCTTTTTGCAACATTTATCCCTGTGAAAATTATATGTTGATGAATTGGTTAGGCACTGTGTAAACTTTAAAGGACAGATCTCTGATTAATACATGGTGAAGAGTAAGGATGAGAAACCAAAAAAAACACCACAAATTTTGAGAGAGTTCTATACATTGAAACTAAGGGGAAAAACATGCTTAATATGATTTAGGATTTAAATGAAATTGGCTTTACACGATTTGATTGATGGAATTCTTTTTCCCTTTTTTTTTAGTGGCCTTTCTAGGCATGTTTAAAACTTTCATCAGTTCTGCAGAAAAAACAATGAACTAAAATAGTGTATGATTTTAATTGAGAACTTTGCTGTTATTAAAAAAAAAAAGAATTATGATAAAGAAACTCACGGAAGTGTTCCGCTTAAGTGGGGAATAGATCATAAACATACCTGCTAGGTGCAATAGGTAGTAATTGTATTTGATGCCAATTGCATTTGATGCAAATGTAAACGGGTAACTTAAGTAACCATTAAGAGTACTCCACTCTATCAACAGAGTAGCTTTAGGAAAGAGGAAGTAAATAAAAAAAGACATAACAGATGAATAGTATGGTTGAAGATGTCTTTATGGAATAATATTTATGGCATATCACTATGTCTAGTTTATAGTTTTGTCCAAATATAAGCATGGATCAATGTTTATTTTGGTGTTTTAGTACACTGATGGGAAACAACCAGTTCAGTTTCAGTAGTAAATGCTAAGTTATGCTTTCAGTTCTGTCCTCTGAATATGTTATTTCTGATAGATCCAACATAACCAAGAAGAAATTGACTCAGCCAAGTAATAAGGAGTTAATCAGGCCCATGTTGTCTGACAATTATCAAGTGTAAAAGTTTGACTTTATAAATTGGACTGTAGTATGCAGAAAGCTTATTTTTGTTCCAGGCATGAGCTTGACTACATCTCCTGGCTGTTCACCTTATAAATTGTATGCAGTTTTCAGTAATTGCTGTGCTGTGTATGACTTGACTACAGTTTATGTTAAAAACAAAACCGTCTGTTTAACTAACTACTACAGGTTTAAGTGGTGCAAGACACTGAGTTTATCTATTGCTGCAGTTTACTACAGTGGTGAGTGAAAATTTATTTACAGATAAACATAAAATTTACAAATAAGTTACATGTCAGCATCATATATATATTATTGAATTCTCATTTGATCCTACAGAGGTAGGAAGGTAAGTCATGATCCATACTGGAATATCTGTAGGTTCTTCCCTGTTCTCTGTTAGTGTTTTTCAATGCAGAAACAAATAAATATAAAACATGCTACATAAAGCCATCTTTAAATTAATGTAATCTTTAAATATTCACAAGAGATCAGCAGTGGCATAATATTAAATGCAAGACATTGATAAATGGGAGAGAAAAATATATGAAATATGAATTTTAAAAGTAACTACAGTGTCACAGAAACTATATAGAAATTGAATTTTTATGGATTGTTAGATGCATCAGTTAGCTGGTATCCTTTCCACTTAGTGAAGAGTTGCTGCCCACCTCTAGGAAGGAATACTGATGATCTCGGTCAGAGAGGTAGCATCGCAAAATATACAGCATCTGTCTTCTGTCCAGGAGCATGCAGAGCAGCCAGTTAGGTGCCTTCCACACTTGCAATCATATTTGGATTGACTGAACTCCTCGAATTTGGATTGACTGAAGTTTAGTAGTATGAGACACAAGATCAGAAGCACAGTGCTAATGAATATGTCAAAAGATACACACTGGCTGAGACTGCAGTTTGTTCTTACTGTAAATCTAAGTAGTTCTGCCAGTGGCTTGTAAAAAATATGACAACACCTGGGACATTCTGAGGGCATCAGCATAACTATAGACATAGGTCTGTAGACATTTCTTTCTCCAGCTCTTTCCTCTGTGGTTTCTTAGTTTATTTGTGTTTGGAATACAGAGTGACTAGTAGCTCTTGATTTAAAGTTAAAGATTTAAATTTACTACACTTGTAAATTAAATGCACATACACCTAACTTTTCAGCATAAAAGTCACCAGTCATGAAACAATACATATCCATGCTCTTTTAGGGTGGTTGTGTCTATACTGACTTTTGTGCTCCCTGGCACAAATCTCAAAACATGACTAGGAGTTTTTTAGGTGAGATCAAAGAACAGCAGGGATTATTCCCTCAATGTAACAGTAGAGATAACTGATTTTCCAGCACCCAGGGACATTCTTTGGGAGTGGAAATCTGAGACCAGCATATGGACTACTGGGAAATGACACACAGGACAATTCTAAGGAACACAGTTTTACAGTGTATATCTATATTATCTCTCATCTTGGGATGTGAACTTCTATTCAATGAAAAATTTTCAATGGTTCTATAGCACACTGTTGATGTATATTCTGGCTTTAATTTGGAATACATCTCTATTTAGGCAGGCTCTCAGCCAAAAGGGAAGGCATGAAAAAAAAGGCAAAGTTCATGGATTCTTAGCATTCAAGTTTTCTCCTACAAAAAAAGAAAAAAAAAAGAAGTGTGGCTGTATGTAGCCACATGTTGTAGTAGCTTGAGTCTACCTAGCAGAAGATATCAATTTTGCTTTACTTTCAACACATTTGCTTTCACACTCTGAGGAATGCAAGTTGGTGATCAAATTGTTTTGGGCATTATTTAAACAAATGTGCCTCCTGGATATCAAATATTCCAAAATGTTCATGAGTTTTGAGTCACTGTGCAGATAAAGGCCTTTCAAATATATGTCAGACCTATTGCTTGTAGATGTTAGACGTACTGGTTGCTCATATTTTTGAAATTGCTGAATAGTTTTCTTTCCATATATAAATTGTCTGTTTTTTGAGAGGTGAGAGTATCTCTTTCATGCCATCAGTCTTGGAGTTTGTGGGACAACTGGTAAGGTTTTGCTACATCCAAAGTACCTAGAACTGGTGTTGGCCAGGTGATTGGCAAAGCGACTAAGTGCTGGTCCTAAAAATGAGCTCTGACTATGCACAGGGACCTATGGGGGCTCTTATTCTGTGCCAGTTATAGGTGAAAGTGGAAAGAGATGCAGTACCACCACCATGATGCTTCCTCACCATAGCTCAACAGAATTTAGTACAGATTTTGTCATGTAACATAGAGCTAGGAATACAGGGACTAACGATAAACTCCAACTTGAGTTTGATCATTCCCACTGGAGCTTATTGACTAAACTAAGACTTAGCATGAAAAGATAGGACCTTGTCATTTATAGACAGTAAAAATATGTCTGCATTCATATTTTCCATTAGAAATATAAGCTATTAAAATCTCTACGCATTTAACAGTTCTAAAGCTGAAATACAAAAAGCAATCTTCCAAAACCCTGAATTCCACATGTAAATTAAAAGGTTTGTTTCCCATTTCAAGACCACATAGTTTACTTTATTTCATTTAGTTTCCAAGTTATTTCTATTTTCATGCTTTTATTTTTGTGATAAATGTGGCATTTCAAACACTTTATGCTCTCAATAAAATGTTCACTAGTATCTGAATATTACTGAATGTTTACAAAATCTTTTTACTTCACGACTTTTTCATAAATCTCATTATAGATTCTCGATATTTATAGCTTCTTTAGTTTTTATTTTATAAAGAAGAAACATCTAAAGTGTATTTTTTAGAGAAGTAATGGTTTCATGACTACCAATAGCTTTTCAGTCACATAACTACAACTCAAAGGTCTACTATGATAAATTAGTGAGCTATGGATCATTAGCAAAATGTGAACCCCTATAAAAAGCACAATAGCCTGCACATTTTATTCTTCTTCAGACATCTAATTAAATACTGGAAAATAAAATATGGCAATAATATTATGTACTTAATGATATTGAATATGGAAGGGTATTATTGTTCTAGTTCTCTCTTTCATCATTGTTTCAAATGATTTATTTCAATAAGTCAGCATTTCAGTATTCGTTCTTAGTTGATAAGTAAGTCATTGTGCATGAAAGTTACAGAAAATTATAATTTGTTGAACAAATTGGAAAATTACATTAAAAATACAGCTTCAGAATATGTTATGTATTTAAGGTTAAAACGCCACACCATATTTGTTTATGCAATAGTTTGACTTCTAAATTAACTGTTCTAAAAATCCCCATTGCAGATTCTGTGATGTTTTTTGATCAAAATCTTGGCAAGGAACAATATTGGTTTTGCAATGTTTTCAAGAAAACTTCATATGATTTTGAAGTCATAGCTGAGATATGTTCGTTGTTTGTGTTGTATCAAGAAAGAACTGCTATTTTTACGGTTCATTAAGCCACCACAAGTGTGGAATAGTTATTACTATTTCAATTACAAAAAAAAGCTTAACTAAAATATTCAATATAAGCATAAATATTTTGAAAGTATTGAAATCTGATCATTTGAATAGAGTAAGAACCAGAAGACCCATGTGGATTGTTCCATTAAAAAAAAAAAAAACAGAATCTGAGATAAGGATAGTCTCTGGGTCATAGTACTGTCCAAGTATAGAATATCTTGCAAGCTAGTTTAGTGAACATATATAAAAGAATATATTTCATTCACCTCAATTTATAATGATTTTTTTCTTTATATTTGAAATAATTTTGTAAACTAACAATTTAACTCAGATTATAAGGTGGTGTTACATTCTTAAAAATATAGGCTTGCAAGATATTCTATACTCCATTGTCAAAAAGAATTCAGAGAAACCTATACATACTATGCATGAATAGTATTTTAAAGACTCAATATTATCTTAATGTAGTATAGTTGTAAATTGTTTGCATTAAAGTTTAATTTGAATTTGTATTTAACTAATTTGATTAAAGAATGCTATTCTTGTATTGAAATAAGGAGGATATTTCTTATTTTCCAGCATAGATTTAGAAGGAACTTAGCTCTTGAATGACTTGACAGAGATCCAAGAACTTGCAGAAATACTACTACCTGGGATCACATTTGAAAGGAGAAAAGTGTTGTAATTAGAACATAGCTTCAAGTAAGTAAGTAGAGCATATGAAACAAAAGATTAAACCAAGCCTTCTCTCATTGAAGGAATTCTCAGGAATACAAGAGAAAAAGTCACTTTCAGTGAATCTACCTGAATACTGGTGATAAAAGCTGTAGCCAGACAGAGACGAATTGGTCCACTTCAAAAGAAAATATGCAGTGAGGCAAATTGAGTTATTTCTTATAACTATTTTCTTCTCTCGTTTCCCCTCTCATACTTCCTCAACACCAATGAAACACTAGCAGAGGTTGAAGAAGGGAAAATAACTAGTAATGATGGTCTAAAAAAATGATTGCCTCTTTGGGAGAATTAAAGTCTATATGGTATTACTTTCTGTGTCAGCTACAATGAGCTATGTAAAAACTACAGCCCTTATGTTCCCATGTCTTCATGTAATACTGCTCAGCAGAGGATACTCCTTACAGCCTAAAGCTGTATTTAAAGGACTGTGGCCCGTCTTTCATAATCCTAAACCTACAGCAAAACCCAAAGAATTTGGATAAGAATATACTGTGCCATGGGAAGACCAAGAATGAATTACTCCAGAAACCAATTTTAAGCGAGTGTGAGTACTATAGTAAAGAGTTTTCATAGTCATAAAGGATTCCTTATATAACTTGAAGTATTTCTTAACAAATATAACTGATTTTTTGATTGACCTCATCATCTAAACAAAAGGAATCTAGATAAAGAAACCACAGCTGATGGAACAATAGTTACATTTGAGTTATGCTTCAGAACATGCCAAAGCATATCTTATTTTTTTCAAGTTGAAATTTTGAATCAGAAAGGATATACCAGGAGACTTTCATACTGGTGGTGCTGAAGACTAAAGTAGTTCTAATAACATTTCAAAGTAGATACTTGATCATTTTAATACTACAGCAATACGCTATTGTAGAATGATGAAAAGCCTGAGCTCATGGTATGATTTCTCATACACTGTGTTCCTGGGGATGGTATTTTCCATTGTTCATGACCAGAGACAAGAATAGCTAATTTTCAGCTTAGAATACATTTGCAAGTTTATCCATCAGGCTATCCTTACACTTTTCAGAGGCACTAAGCCTAGCCAGAAGGCATGTGATTCCTTATTTAGTATCATAATATATCTTCTATAAGAGGTAAGAACTAAACATGTTCCACATTAAAATATGCAAAAATATATTAATGTGCCATAAAACTACATGAAGAACAATAATTCAAAAGTCCACATCTAGTAAAGCTGAAAACTCCTTTTTTAAAACAAAAGAAGACAGTGGTGTGACAGACTGAATGGGTTTTGCTTGCTTGTTCATTTTGCCCTGATGCTTTTTGAAGAGTAGTGAATTATTCTAATAACACTTAATCAATAAACTCACTGAAAATTATTAATAGCTAGTACCTTCAGATTGTATATAAATCATCATCTTTTAAACAGTGGGATTAGGTAAATATTTGGTGAGAGTTATACACTAAAATTGAATAATAATGCATAACCACTCAATGCTGATAAATTTGAGAGAACTGAGTTGTGAGTTCCATTAATTTTGTGAGTTTTTGTGAGCACCATTAATTAAATCATCTGTTTAGGAGACTTCCAAAATAAATTAGATTCTTTATCCTTGTTTCATTTCAAATCTATGATATTACTGACATGTAATGACACTGTCTGAATATGAACCCCAGAATGTATACTCTTAGCCAAAGCTACTTAGATTGAAATAGAAGCCAGTGTGGTTCTAATGGGAACAGCTGGATACGAATGATAAACATGCCTTTCCTATCATAGTTTTTGTTCTCTGTTTGTGTCTGTAATAACAATATTGAAAAAAGAAACGATATGTGTCTGTAATAACAATATTGAAAAAAGAAACGATATGTGTCCTGTTTCTCTCCCTACAATTCAGATTTTATAGTTTTTCCTTTACCCAAAGTGTTCAAGTCAGCCACTTTCCTATACAGAAGAGACAAATGCTATGTTAACAAAAATAGTCCTATTCACAAGAAAGTGTAATCTGAGAAATAAATCTGTTAAGGACAAGAAATGAATTCTTGATTCTTATGTTTGTATATCTATAGATGCACACATCCATATTCACATGCATACAAATACACGCACAAAAATGGAAATAACTAAACTCTATTATTCTGTCAACTGATTTCTCCTTTTAAAAGAATGTTTCATAACCTTAAGAACAAATAGTTTGCAGTAATTTGATGCATCTGCAAATTACTACAGCAACCATTCTTAAATGTTATTGCTATCTCAGAATAGATTTTCTGAAGTGAGCAGACAAGGCTTTCATATCTTCTATGGAAACCAATAGTTGGAGAGCAGAAATGCTAGTGACATTTATATATAATTGCACTAAATGGAAAAATAATGATGTAATGAAAAATAACTATTGTATTGGTGCTTTTCATGTGACCAAACTTACACAGTACAGGTCTTAAAGATGACAGGACTAGACTATTTTATAGATGTGGTTCTTACTGTTCTAGAGAGACATTTGCAGTTATTCAATAAACATGTTTAAAGACATATGATGTGAAAAAAAAAATTAGAATTGATGCACAGGCTGTGTAATGAGACTGAGAATTTCACTATAATCTTTATTGAATGTTTAATACCTCAACAAATGCTTATAAAGGTATTTTAGAACAGCAAATGATACATCTGTGTTAATTGACTTCATTGGTTTAGTGTAGTATAAACGTTTATTGATAATAAAGACAAGGAATCCTTGAAATCTTGATCATAGAATGATAGAATCCTTAAGGTTGGAAGGGATCTCTTGAGATCATCTAGTCCAACCCCCCTGCACATTCAGGGTCACCTAGACCATGTAGCCCAGGATTGCATCCAAGTGGGTTTTGAAGATCCCTGGAGAAGGAGATTCCACAACCTCTCTGGGCAACGTGTTCCAGGGTTGATAGAAAATGACTCAAAAAATAAAACAACTAAACAACAAAAGCTCAGAAGGGCCCTGTTGCTAATTTGCTTCTTTACTGTGAGGGTGACAGAGCCCTGGAACAGGCTGCCCAGAGAGGCTGTGGAGTCTCCTTCTCTGGAGATCTTCCAAACACGCCTGGATACCACCCTGTGCCACATGCTCTGGGTGTCCCTGCTGGAGCAGGGGAGATTGGACTAGACAATCTCCAGAGGTCCCTTTCAACCTCAACCATTCTGTAATTCTGTAACTCAGAAGTAGCTATAACTATTAAGGATTGTATCACTGAACTGTTTTCAAAATTGCATCTGCTAGATCTGCTTGGAATCTTTAGAGTAAATAAGCTTTATTGAAATGTAACTTTTTTTCCTCTAGTCATTTCATTTTTTTCATACTATATTTGATATAACAGCATCAAAAGCTTTTACGAAAATGAAGTGTCCATGGTAAAGACAGTAGATGATCAGTTTTCACAAAGCAGAGAAGACTAGGGCTTTGCAGGATCTTCTGCTGTATGCATAAACTACCCTAGAAAAGAACATGTAGGGGTGAGTCATCCTCCTAATGAGGATAAAAAAAGTTAAAAACAGCTCAGGTGTAGGTCACTTCAGACAAATCCAGAGACCATTTACTGTCAAGTTGAAGTCTGGTTTACAGTCTCTTACTAGTAACAGCATAAATAATATTTACTGGTCTGCAAAATAAACTATATCCATCTCAGTTTCTGAAATGATGTGAAAACCAGGAAGACACACAAAAAAAACCCACATATGCTTGTCTTGTTCTTCCTATCCCTAAGTGTCACTTATGACTTCTGCTGATGACAGAATTCTGGGTGACTAGAACATTGATCTGACCCAGAACAGCTATCTTTATCTCTAAAATAATCTCTGCTTGGGACCAACCCATACAATTTTCCTTTGACATGACAGAGAGCTAAAAGGGAGGCTTTTGGTTCCAACTGAAAATTTGCATCTATCAGGGTTTATCCATTCAGCATTTATTCTTACATAAAGAGACCTTTGGGGTCCCCTCTAAGGACAGATTAATTCTTCTGGATGAGCTAGAATTTGCCGCTAATACAATGGAAGTGCTTTATCAGAGAGAAGTTAATTTTGATAATTATCTAATTATCTTAGGGAGTTTTCCCAGCCAGACCAAGGAGACTTCAAACTTGGAAGAAACATATTAGGTTCAATTTTTCTGCCTGCCCACAAAACACAATTACAGACTAAAGACTAAACTGATCTTGACTGTCTTTTTAGTCAAGTTGTCATAGTGTTATGACCTTAGAAACTTTGGCAAATCCTGACCAATATTCAGGTTCTCTGTCATGTCCTCCAAAGAAAGTCACTTTGAGCACTTGTTATCTTATTGATAACTGACTGGGACCTTGTCACTAAGTTAAGAGTAGCATCCAGCAGAAGACAGCAGTGGGAACCCACAGGAGATCTCAGTCAGCAGGAAAGGTATTTTCCACGCTTTTCTGGCGCTATAAACCAGACTTCCTGCAGAAGGTTTGTATTTGTAAAAATATAAATTTCTACAAATTTGTTTCTTCACAAAGTGTTTCTTCAGAAAGACAATATGTTAAATTCTGCAAAAAAGCATAAAAGAAAAAAACAACGAAAAGGAACACTTCTCCATGCCAAGTTTTGTCATCTTTTGTAATGGAAAAAAGAAAAATGTTCAAAAATTATTTCTCAATAAGAGATGAAACTCATGGATAAATAGAGATGATACAGAGTTAGACAGTAATTGCCATGTTATCTAAGCTGTTCAGCCTACTAGTACAGACTATGGAAAAATATTCTTTAACCATCCTTCCATCCTGGAAGAGCTCTAGCAATTTCCAATTTATGTGCAAACCATAAATTACAAATTATACTGTAGACATTTGGAATGATTTCAGTTATCTATTGAGGTTTTCTCGAGCAGAAGTTCATTTCATGCTGAATATTAATAAGGTAATTTAAAAAAACTACTGCTAGTTTGCTAAACTTCCTGAGGAAAATGCAATTTCTTGCTTTTAAGAAACACTTTTCTTTCCAAAAATCCCCCAATATCATAAGATTTCTTTTTTTCAGACTGTGCAAAACTAATGTCACAAAATAAAATATGCCATAACAATATCCCTTTAAAAAGATATTCTTGAAGACACTGGTTTCTTTATGAGTAAATTAAAATCCACAGGTTTAATTATAGATCCTGAAAAGACAGAAATCTGTTTAGCCCCCTGCAGGTGGCTAAATTCAAGAGGTACGTATCTTTGGCTTTATTGGCTCTTTTAAAAAGCATCACACAGTGTAAGTCACATTTATTCCTGTGGGAGGATTATACAGAGATCTCATTTTCAAGAAATTATTAGTCTACTATTTAACTTAAAATATTCTTAGTCTAATTTCGTGTGCTTGCTCCAAGTTAATTCATCATAACATGTTATGAGACATAATATGGATAAATATATACTTAACCATGAGACAAGCATCCTCTTGGTTTAGCATTGAGACACTATTATTTAGAAGATCCTCTTTAAACTCTCTGGATCTTGCTTCAAGTCTCATCAGAGGCAATAAAAATATGTACAAAAATAATATTAATGGAGAATTATGCATTTTTGTACATGGATACCAAGTAATTAAAAAATGGTATCTGTTACTTCTGGGCAATTGGTTAATTGTGGCTATGAACATTTATAACCTTTTGGGTAACTCACGTTTTCCTAGAAAACAACTCTCTGTTGTACATCTGCAACAGCAGAGAGAATTATCCTCTGGATACTTAATAAAACCAAACTATGAAGGATGAACAGAAGAAATCACAGGGAAAAATGACAGTATAGCCCCTTACCTAGTAGAATAGCAGGTTTTTGTTTTCTTATTGGTGTTTTGTTTTATTTTCAAAGCTTGTAGTCCTGGAAAACTAAATTCTGTGATACAGCTTTTCCTCAATTAAAAACAAAAAATTTTTAGTCTGTAATGACATGATATTACAGTGATAGTTTTGAAAGCATTTTTATTGCAAGATAGTCTTATCTGTAAATCAGTAGTATGAGGTTTGGAGGAAAGCCCATTCATTGACAATGCTCAGTGACATATGTCACAAACAAGAGAAACAGAGAGATGAACTAAACTTGCTGTAACTCTCAATATAAGAGATGACAGATCAGCACAGGCAGTTGGTAGATTTTTTTAATGAAGTTTGTATTTGTGAAAAATTAATGTTTCACAAACCCTACTAAAAATGTTCAGACACTTTTGTATCAAGGAACACCATTCCTAAGGTGTTCATTGCCCAGCCCCATGGATCCAGCTAAACTATGTGAATAGCTGTGCAAAACTCATTTTTTCCCGTGTTTTAGTTTTTCAAGAACCAGTTTGCTCATTTTTTTTTCTAGCCACATCCTGCACATCAGAGTATACCTGAATCACAGAATCACACTGAATCACAGAATGATCAAGGTTGGAAGGGACCTCTAGAGATCATCTAGTCCAACCCCCTTCTCCAGCAGGGACACCCAGAGCACGTGGCATCCAGATGAGTTTGGAAGATCTCCAGAGAAGGAGACTCCACAGCCTCTCTGGGCAGCCTGTTCCAGGGCTCTGTCACCCTCACAGGAAAGAAGTTCTTCCTCACATGGACATGGAACTTCCTGTGTTTCAGCTTACACCCGTTACCCCTCATCCTGTCACTGTCATGGAGAAGAGCCTGGCCACATCCTTCCTTCATTCTCCCCTAAGGTACTTATACATATTGATCAGATGTCCTGTCAATCTTCTCTTCTCTAGCCTAAAAAGGCCTAGCTCACTAAGTCCTTCCTCAGAAGATAGATGCTGCAGTCCCTTAATCATCTTTGTGGCTCTATGCTGCAGCCTCTCTAGAAGCTCAATGTCCTTCTTGTCCTAGGGAGCCCAGAATTGCACCCAGTACTCCAGGTGCGGCCTCACCAGAGCTGAGCAGAGGGGCAGGATCCCCTCCCTCCACCTGCTGGCAACACTCCTCCTCATGCAGGTCAGGATCCCATGGGCCTTCTTGGCCACAAGGGCACGTTGCTGCCTCTTGGTTAACCTGTTGTCAACCAGGACTCCCAGATCCCTCTCCAGAGAGCTGCTTTCCAGCAGATCAACCTCTAATCTGTACTGGCGCCTGGGGTTATTCCTCCCCACGTACAGGACCCTGCACTTGCCCTTGTTGAACCTCATGAGGTTCCTCTCTGCCCAGCTCTCCATCCTGTCTAGGTCCCTCTGAATGGCAGCACAGCCCTCGGGAGTGTCAGCCACTCCTCCCAGTTTGGTGTCATCTGCAAACTTGCTGAGGGTGCACTCTGTTCCCTTATCCAAGTCATTGATGAACAAGTTGAACAGCACTGGGCCCAGTAGCGACCCTTGCGGGACACCACAGGCCACAGGCCTCCCACTAGACTCGACCTCATTTATAACCACCTTCTGGGCTCTGCCATCCAGCCAGTCCACTATCCACTTCACTTCCACTTGTCCAGTTTATATTTCCAGAGCTTTCCTGTGAGAATGTTATGGGAGACTCTGTCAAAAGCCTTGCTGAAGTCAAGGTAGACAACATGTATGGCTCTCCCATCGTCCATCCAGCCAGTCACCTCATTGTAGAAGGCTATATCAGGTTTGTCAAACATGACTTTCCCTTGGTGAATCCATACTGGCTACTCCTGATCACCTTCTTTTCCTTCACATGCCTAGAGATGGTCTCTAGGATGAACTGCTCCATCACCTCCCCAGGGACGGAGGTGAGGCAGACCGACCTGTAGTTTCCTGGGTCCTCCCTCTTGCCCTTTTTGAAGACTGGAGTGACGCTGGCTTCTTCCAGTCCTTAGGCACCTCCCCCGCCCTCCATGACCTCTCAAAGATGATGGAGAGCAGCTGAGCCAATGACCCCCACCACTTCCCTCAGCACTCTTGGGTGCATTCCATCTGGGCCCATAGATTTATGGGTGTGCAGTCCTCCTTGGCCAGAGGAAAAGTCCTCCTCTCTCTTGGTTATCTTTCTTGTCTCCGGGCTCTGTAATTCGTGGGAACTGGCCTTAGCAGTAAAGACAGAAGCAAAGAAGGCATTTAGAAACTCTGCCTTCTCTGCATCCTCCGCCACCAAGGCAGCCTCCCCTTTCAGCAGCTGACTAACATTTTACCTAGTCTTCCTCTTGCTGCTGATGTATTTATAGAAGCCCTTCCTGTTGTCCCTGACATCTCTCACTAACTCTAATTCCAATCAGGGCTTCTTGGCCTTCCATGTTGCATCCCTTCATTCTCTGACACTATTCTTCCCATATGGCCTGGCCCTTCTTCCACATTATATGCGTGCTCTTTTTCTCATTAAGTTTACCCAACAGCTCCTTGTCCATCCACACAGGTCTCCTGCCCTCTTTGCTCGACTCCTTTCTTATAGGAAGAATGAATGGAATGAAAGATGAATACAGAGATGTATATGCACTGTAGTCACTCTGCAAAATTTTGGTTTTATTTCCTCTCTGAAGATTCCTTAAATAATCAGATATATTAACTAAATGACACCTGTGACTGACTAAATCCAAGCAGACAATATAAAGATTATATTTTGGCTCTTAGTCTTAACAGGCTCTCTAAAGTTTAGATACAAGACATCTTCATTTAATCTTTGCATTCCCTATGACTGATTTCCAAGCTTTGCCATTTTGACTAATTCTTCTTTTACTTTTTAAGTTACAACATTTAAAAAATAATAATACAGAGGAATGCAATTTCCTTGCACTTGGAAAACTCCAGAGTCACTAAAGGAATTTAAATTGAACTTCTTTGAAGAAATCCTCTTTGACAACATGGAAACATGGAAATTCTCAGTCCAGAAGGAAAGATATCAGTAAATTGTCAGTGTTAGAAAACAGAATGTTATTATTAAATATATTTTTTCAAGCCTAACAATCACATTTCCTTGTAAGTGACAGCTATAATAATGATTTGCTGAAAATAATATGACTATTTTCAATAAACTTTCCATCTTTCCAAGTTTCCAGACCCCCAGCTGCATGGTGAGAAAGCACTGTTTCCAAAATAATGTGATACTTATTTTAAATATCACATTTTAGCTTAGAAGGATTGCAAGCTGTGCTGAAGCATCTAGTTTCTTACACTGGGAGACAAGAGTGGTTTACACCAATGTACACACCTGCAGCCAGACCTTCACATCTGTACATTGCATAAGACTCTTGTTTATGCAAGAGTCTTATAACAATTTTAACTTATATGTTTCTGAGCACTAAACTGCTTATCGGATTAGTACCAACATATTGTGACAGCTGTAGGGTTCAACCTATACCGTCATCACTGTAGCTGTTAAAGACCTTGGATCGAACATGAAGATAAGTCTAGATTTTACTTAATACAATGGTCTATGATGTTTGATTTATGATATAAAAGTGATATAACAGTTGACATCATAGTGGAAGATTCATAGATAAATGGGTAATAAATAATAATAAATAAATGGCTATTTTGAATTGTGAAGGAATATTGGGAAAAAAAAAGAATGAAGATGTGTAGCAGAAGTAATAACATGATTTTCAACTTGGATAACTGTAACCTAGTTCTTTCAGGGGAAAATATCAGCAAATATACAAACTAGCCAACCAGTCAAATTGGAAATTAGTTTTTTATTGACATTTAAAGGAAACGAAATACAGTGAAATCAATCCGAGTTGAGCCTTCTGAGACTTCCATATTACAAACAGATTCTATCAAGGAAATTACTACGCATCCTCAAGAGTCCTAAATTAGAATTTTTCAGAAGTGATGGAATGAAAAAAAATGATCAGGGGCTGGCTGGAGGGAAGGATTAAGTCAGATATATTTTTTGGTGTATCTAATTATGTTCCACCAATGCTACTGGCATCTAAATGAGAAGATGATGATCCTACATCATCACACATCTCACAAATAACTGAATGGTATAAAATTACTTTAAGTAAAAAAATGGTCAATGGGAATGAGAGAAGCTTTGAATATTAAGCTTAATAGGGAAAGATGATGAATACTGAGGAAGTAGGAAATCCAACCACTAGGATTTTAAAAGAAGATCTCATCCTCTTCGATAGGATTTCAGCTTCTGCTCATGAAAGAACTAGACAGGAGCTGCATTCTTGCACTGGATGCAGGATTTTAAGCTGGCAATGAATTTGCTGCTCCTGACTCTCATTTATCCCTGACTTCTCGAAACAGCCAGATTTGCCAGTGTCTGCCTCAGATGTCACATATATTTGGTTCCAGTAGTCAGCTCCTGACAAACTGGATCATACACTGTATTTCTAACACATGTTTTCTTCTGTTTCACTATATCATACTGTACTGGCTGTGCCAGTAGTAGAGGGTCAAGGTCACACAACACCTCTAGCTCTAGTACAGAGCCTACAGCATCCCTTTGGCTGCGTGTCTACCAACTGCTCCATTTTCTCCTTAAGTTTGTGGAATACATGTTCACAGTCTTTACTGGATCAATGAACAAGCCCTTCAACTTTTGGGGAACTTTTTTGAGCAATTCAATTTCTAACTTACTGACTAATTAAAAGACTTAGAATTGATAGAATTACCTCAGTAAAATTTTAAGATAAATTTCAGGCTTCCAAAGTTGTGTTTAGAGATTTTAGGAACTAAATTAAATGTCTTCCATATATTAGCAAACATTTTAAAATATAATTTGGAACTAATATTTGGTGTATTTTTCTAGAAATTAAGAAGAGTTAAAGACTTACTTCTCCTAGTGTAAGGTATCATGAAGAAGTTAATATTCTCCAAAATATTTTATGCATTTTATGATGAGTTAAGCTTTCTGTGCAATAGAATTTTCAGCAAAAAATGAACTTTGCATTCTACAGTTAAAAATAAAAAGAATATCCACCCATGCTATAGCAATAGTCAGCAGTGAAGATCTGTGACTATGTTTGTGACATAGACAGGAACCTTCTCAAAGGGCAAAGTTTTTAAATTTTAACATTCAAAAGAGGAAAAAAAAAAAGGAATACTGTGCCTTTTTTGTTGTTGTTAAAAATATTTTCAAATACGTGAAATATTGTGTTTCTAAGATTTTTTTTAATTCTCTCCTCCTTCAAACATTGACTCCAGTTGATAAACTCTAGGAAATTGATTTCTCCTCACATCACTATTTAAAACAACAGAAATCACCACAACATACCCAGTAAAAGCTTCAAGTCCTGCTTTAACACTCACCAGGCGCAAGAGATCTGTGTTTTGAAACACTGCAGAGTAACAGTGCAGTGAGTTAATGAGGAGTTAATGTGTGAAAACATGACCTGATTTCTAAAAACTTCTTCACATAAACTCTGCCCTGTTCTTTTCCACTGCTTTCTGATACATATATATGTTCACAGATCAGATAAATTTTTGGAGCAGTTTTCTCTAATTTCTCTACTTTCTCTAATAAAGTGGGGCAGGATCAGTTACCAATATATCTTCTGGCCACCTGAAAGCTTGGGTATCAGTCAAGGAGGCTAAGTGTGTCTGGACTGTACCAAACAGTGTCATCAGATTTCTCCAGCACTTCTCTGATTTGTTTGCCAAGATCATTAATAATAATGACCATTCAGCCAGCTTTGCTGAATCGAAGAACAACTCTTGAGAAACATCACTAATAACCACTTCTCTTCAGCCTACTTACTTTTTCAGTACTCCTAAGTGTTGACCGTTTAGTTAGGCTCTTTTCCATTCATAATTCTTTTACTGGTTCCCATTTTTTTCCATCTTAATTAACATGTTTCCTAATGCCAGCTTATCTAAAGTTTTACTGTTGTCCAAATGATGAGACTCAGTACATTTCCTTTGAACAAAAGTACAGATATCCAAACAAAAATATTAAATTTAAGCTACTAAAATGTCTTTCTATTTCCTTCTATTTCTTTCTTTTCCTCACCCCATTAGCACTAAGTGGTATGGAGATGCTCCTGGATGTCGCATGTGATGTACTTGCATAGATGTTTAGCTCTTCATTCAGGTCAGGGTTGCATTTGCCCCTGCAGAGAGCCATATTTTACAGAGGTCAGAATAATGAGCTGGAAAAAGCCAAGATTACTTCACTAAAGTCAAAAGTACAGATGTTTCTGAGTCTGCAATTTTATGCACCAATTGTTTCAGAATTCTGAAATGGAGATTACCTGGGCCCTTCCCTGACTTGGGAGCTTGAGAGATCATAGTCTGAGCTTCTTTTTTCCTCTTTTGTGACAATTTCCATACTCCCATTCTTCCTTTTTTTCCCTTGTCCTATGTACAATAATCATTTTTCTATCCTATGATTTTCTTCAGGAATAATGGAGAAGCTGTTGAATCTTAGGTATGTCTTCATTTCATTTTCAGTCATCCTCTAGCTCTGCTTTAAACTTTATCCTACATTTTCTGTTGATAGCCTTCTTCTCGTTTCTCCTGTTAGGGATGCCTTTGATATTTTTTGATTTTCTGTCCTTATCAAGTTCTGACTCAAGTTGATTTTTCTTCCCGAAAAAAAGGAAAATTACTAAATTACAGAAAAAAATATCAAAACTTCCCCTCCACCTGTTTTTTAGGTGCTGAGTTAAATAATTCCCAATGGATACTTATATCTCTCTGAATTTCTTCTTTGTACTACCATCATATTCTCGTCATATTCTCACCAAGGAAAAAAAAGAGGTATTATAATGACCCGTAGAGCTACTTCAGTAGATTTTCCATTATAATGCTTTCTCAAAATGACTTTGAGTCTATTTTTTTTCCACTATTTTTTGTGTTTCACTCTCTCTCTGAGAATCATGGAACCTTAATTATCTATATACTGCCTTTGTCTACTGCTCCCATCCTTAATGCTTCCATCATATTTAAAGTCCTGTCTTTCAGGTCATTCACTCTCTTGGCCAACATTAACTTTTGTTGCCTGACTTCTTGAAACAGTTTTCCATAATTGTGACATCAAACCATACTCCATTCACTGGTTGGAAGAGGCTGAGTGGCTTCATTTTTTTTAAAATATACAGCTATATTGTCAGCTTAATGACTGTTCTCACCAACTCACTTTCCAAACTACTGGTGTTCGTCTTCTGCACTCATTGTTTTACCCACTGTCTGCTTTTTATTTACTTGATTGTCCTTTTCCAAATTTAGAGTGGAAACTGATTTTCTAGTAACCTTCATGTTTAATTTCCTAGTTTTAATAATAAAATCTGTCATATCCTGTTTAATTGTTAGGTCTTGGATTGTGGAGCCACATGAGAATGTTTTACCCATCTAGAGGCTAAGCCTCTATAATCACAGTTTATTGGTAACACAGTATCTTTAGCTTTAACCTAGGAAAGTATACATATTATAAAGATCAACAACAGTCTGGGGATGGAACTTTGTAAAAAATAAATAATTTGGCCATCCCAGATAAGATCTCTGACAATTGCATAGAAATATGTATATCCAATTCAGTTTCACTTCTAGATAATTTCTGTTTGTCTATGTGCTCAGAAATGCATTTTTAGTGTTTCAATATGCTTTAGAGGTGGAAAAAAAGAGTTCTAGTCCTTTCTTTGTATATAAAAAAGGAGAAATCTGTGCTGAGGACTGCACAGAACAGATATTCAGAAGAATATAGTCTGTCTTCCAACCCCACCTTTTTATTTGTTTCTAACTAGCTGTTTCACGAAGCATAAGCCTCATCTTGTATCTCCTTACAATGCACGGTGTTCAATGTTTTATGAACCAGTTTGCCATTCAGTTGCCCTGTAATCATCACTGCAATGTATGTTTCCCCAGACAAATGAGGCGTTTTACAGGAATACCATGTTGCATCAGCTGTCAATTTTACAGTAGCAGGTATTCAAACAAAATTGTCAGAGAATTTATTTCTAGAATGAGCATACTTCTTTTTGCTCAGTGTTATCATTAGAATTGGAAGGCAGGCAAAGACAAAATACAATCTTAGTATATTTTGTTGTTGAACCTAACCAGCTATGTTAACCAAATACATATCATAACAGGATAACAGGGAAAAAGCACTTACTGCCTCCTAGACATATTGCGTAGTCATGGTAAAGGTTTTTGTCTTTAGCAACATTGCATAGACATACATGCATTCTCTGAAGAGGATACAAGATAAACAGGTCCTAGAGGTGCCTGATAATAAAAGGCAAATAATGCATTTTTATGCTGAATTTCATAAGGCAATTGGAATGTGATCATGGAAATGCACTCACCATTATTTAAGAGAATGCAACTCATTAATAGTTCTGGTCCAGATCTCTACATTTATTTCTATTAAAAGTAGGAAAACAGTTTAAATTAGATCCATTATGAATGTTAGCAACTAGGGCATATTCTTTCTAGTTGTTCTGGAACTATTTGCAAACTCCAGTCAAAGTTTTCTGCAGAACTTCCAACAGACGTAAGAATGCTGTATGTAACATAGCAGCCATAACATAACACATAACACCAAACCCATGCTATTTTCATCTTAATTCTCCTTCTTTGCTTGCAGAGAATGAAATATCTTCCATTTCTCTTGAAAGTAAGCTTTCTCCCATAGAAGAGGCAAAATGTCTTAGTATCTACAACCATCCAAAATAGTGTTAGGTTAAGGTAGCAAAGGAGTCATAACTATGTGTACTGAGGGGCAGGATGCTTCCACATAGACTGTGTAACATTAGTATGGCTGAGGCAAAGCCGATAAAACTGACTCTTTCAGAGCGATATTAATGTCTGTTCATCATGTTCTCAACCCTATTGTTCTGTTAGAAGATTGAACTCTACATTTTCACTACCCTGGACCCTGGACCCTCTGGATCTTTGGATCACTTGGAGACATCACTCAAGCACTCAGTCTGCTCAGAAGTATTGTACAGAATCAGAAATAATAAGCTCCCATCCTGCTTGTTGACTCTCTACAAAGGAAACTCTCCAGTTTTACGAGCAGAGATGACTTCAGTCTCCTAAGCTTAGTATGTGAAATGCTGCTGTAGTTCTAAAGCAGTGCAGCATGCTGGAAAAAGGACAGACTGGCTGAATTTTATCTTGCTTTGGATGACTGATAGTAACTGAATAAATATTTTAACCTTAGTGAAACAGCCCTAACAGGAGGATCTAAGGTGGAACCACTTCTGATTATCCCATGACCCATTCATAGGCAGGCTCTCCTTAGAGAAGAGAACCAACAGTTCAAATTCTAATCACAAGAGGATAGAATAGAGACCAGGTTTCCCCACCACATATTAGCATTTGCCTTCGGAGCTAGTGGATAACAGAAGCACACTCTGACTTCATTTTAAAGGCTTTAGTTTACTTTTTTATTTTTACTCCCTTTGTAGTCCCTTTAGCAAACTCTGTGCCTTAAACATAAATGGCAGAAATTACATTTGGAATTAGGTGTTTGCTTGCTTTTGTCGTTAAATCTACCCCCCTCCCAAAACCACGTAATTTCTAGACTATTTTCCTGGCTATACGTTTTAATACATTTAAAAGATTAAGATTCTGATTCCAAATGTAGCATAATAAAAACTAAACAATTTATTTTATATCTTTTAGTTAATGTATTTTCATACTGATTTTGAAGGATTTTTAATGTAGTTTGCTATAAATACATTTTATGGTGTATAGTAGGATAGATAGCATACCTAAGACTATATTGTTAGTTACCAAGCACTGATCACATCAAACATCTAATCAAATTTCTCAAATCAAAACCATAGAAAAATGACATTTTGAACATCTCTTGTTGCTCATATCAAGAGAATCATAGAAGCATGAGAGGGCCTTCAGATGTTATCTAGAAAGCAGGATACCTTTAGTATCAAATTTTGTTTTGAGATGTACGAAAATGAGGAAAAACTTATTCACAAATCCTGTTAAAAAGGTGAAATAACTATCTTTTCCCTTTTATTCTCAGTTTATTCCTTTTGTAATGCTGCATGCAATTACTGTCAACTTCCAATGTTTCCTAAAAGAAGGCTAGAATATCCTTCATTAATATAAGCTCACATTATCTTCCCCAAGATACTCCCAATATATACCTAGTAATACAGGAGCACTAGTGTGTTTTATGTGAAATAAATGAGAGATTTCTGTATAACATGAACTAGTAAATCACATTTGGCTTCCCAGGCTGTTTTTTTTTCTTAATATTGATAGACTTTTATACACCATTATCATATTTTCCACTGGTTTGGATTAGAGCCTTCTCCTCCTGTTAACCTGTTCTTTTCGTGTACAGCACGAAATACCTGAGAAAAATGACCTGCAAACTAGTTAAGAAAGAAAGATCTACAAGCTATACAGAAGAGCTGTCTCTGTTACATAGTGTAATAAGAGCTGTTATTCTTGGAAGCTACTATAAACGTAAATAGCCTAGTCTACGAGGCAAGACACATTTCTTTACAATAAAACAATAACTATGACCAGTTAATCTAGTTTGGAACCCAATTTAATTTCTCCACTGGATGTATAGTCACATTCAGTGTCAGGAAACTGCACCATATTCTGCTTCATGCTCCACGCTGTTTTGCCAGCTAGCCCATAGTATTTTGCTACTAATGAGAAAGAATTCATGATATAGCCTGCAGGCAAGAAAAAAGTGTTGAATAACAAAATCTATTTTAACCTTGAGAGTTACTTAAAACCACTGAACTAAAATGACTTTAAATGTCTATTAAGAACTATCGTTATAGAGTTGTAACTTGAAGATGTTTTTTCCTAAAGTAATTCCATGCTTATTTCTGTCATCTTTCCTAAATCTACTTTTATTTACTTCGTAAGACTCTACAATGTTTTCAGCAATTGAGAAAATACTACAGCTTCTAATATGTAAAGCCTGGAGTCCTTTTACCCTCGATCAACATTACTAATGTATTAATAATACAGTTTTATGTTTAAAACATCAAACTAACTGTGAATGCACATGTAAATAAAAGAACAAACAAACCTAAAACCCACGCATAACCAGATTCCAAGTCTGAAAAATTTCTCTTCTTATGGCTCCCTCCTGCAGACCTCCCTCCTGTATGACACTGCATTTAAATATAGAGAATGAGAAGAATTTTCTAAGGAACAGTAAGATCAGCTGTAACAAGCTTTGCTTCTGTCAGAAGTCAAAGTGCAAAAAAAAAAAAAACCAAATTCTTCTAATACAGAGCTCAGGTGAGTCTCACCACCTAGAAAATCAGTCTGCAGGTTCTAGGATTATCCTTACGGGTATTCTCCAGAACTGCAATGTCAAAAAGGCAGGAAGCAACCAGTGCAATTATTATTTTACAGTGCTAAGGCATCATGAATTTTACTATCTGTCGTAGAAAAAAATAAAAAGATTTAGAGCATAAGAATTAAATGATCAAATGTCTCTCCTCTTTGTTCTCTTTTGATTTGGTTTATATATTAACACTTTCCCAACCCAGTTTGTTTCTGCTTGCTTGTCCTTCCTTCTGCTTGCTTGTCCTCTGAAATCTGCCCTGTAACAAACTGCAGGGAAGCGCTTTTCCACTTTCAATGGATACTGCAAGCATAGAAGACTCATTTCTACATTTTTATGGCTCATACAGTTGGTCCTCTTGGAAGATTTCTCACTTTCCCATTGCTTCGGAAAGCCAGCATCAACAGCAGTTGTGTTGAGGAAGATCTTTGCCATTTCAGTAGCTAGAGAGATATGTGGTTCCCAAAATGGGGATCTAATGCACTGGTAGTCATTGTAGTAGAACGCTTTGCACACTTTCCTGCTTTGCTGAGAAGTTTAGTGGATTAAGGAGATGAAGAAACAAATTATCCTTATTTTTCTTATTACTTTGTGGCAAAAATGGTCCCCATGTCTCCCCATCTTCTTGCAGGGCATTTGAGAAATGTTGTAAAAGAACTGGTGGCTCTTTGAGGCTCTCCAAACTAAAGAAGCCGTAAGATGTGGGGGTGTCATTTTCTATTTAAGCCGCAGCGTGGTCTACATTCCCTTTAGCTGCCAATATCTACAAGGAGGTAATTTAGGTTTTCTAATGTGCTTTGGGTACCCTGCTCAAGTGAAAGCATTGTGGGAGAAATAGAGCAGATCTTTAGAAAAATAGCGTGGTTGGAGTTTCAGGTGATACCTGAAACACATTTGCTAATACTCTTTGGTGTTGGGCCTGTCAGTGAATCATCGGAGGCTTCAAGTTACAAACGTTTCCCAAATTTTCTGTGTGAGTGGATAGTGAATGCATGTCTCCATCAGGCATAGAATCATAGAATCACAGAATGCCTAAGGTTGGAAAGGACCTCTGGAGGTCATCTAGTCCAACCCCCCTGCACACGCAGGGCCACCTAGAGCATGTGGCACAGGGCTGCATCCAAGTGGGTCTTGAAGATCTCCAGAGAAGAAGACTCCACAACCTCTCTGGGCAGCCTGTTCCAGTGCTCTGTCACCCTCACTGTCAGGAAATTTTTCCTTAAGTTCCTGTGGAACTTTTGATGCTTCAGTTTGTGGCCATTTCCTCTCATTCTGTCAGTGGCCACTACTGAAAAGAGGCCAGCCCCATCCTCCTCACTGCCTCCCTTGAGGTACCTATAGACACAGATCAGATCCCCTCTCAGCCTTCTCTTCTCCAGGCTGAACAGGCCCAGCTCCCTCAGCCTCTCCTCATAGGGCAGATGTTCCAGGCCCCTGATCATCCTCGTGGCCCTGCGCTGGACTCTCTCCAGCAGCTCCACATCCCTCTTGTACTGGGGGGCCCAGAACTGGACACAGTGCTCCAGATGTGGCCTCACCAGAGCTGAGTAGAGGGGCAGGATCACCTCCCTCGACCTGCTGGATACACTCTTCTTAATGCACCCCATTGGCCTTCTTGGCCACGAGGGCACACTGCTGCCTCACGGTCAACCTGTCGTCCACCATGATGTCCAGGTCCTTCTCGTCAGAGCTACTCTCTGGTAGATCAGTCCCCAGCCTGTACTGGTGTCTGAGGTTATTTCTCCCCAGGTGCAGGACCGTGCACTTGGTCTTGCTGAATTTCATGAGGTTTCTCTCTGCCCAGTTGCCCAGTCTGTCCAGGTCCCTCTGGATGGTAGCGCAGCCCACTGGGGTGTCAGCTACATCCTGCAAAGAGGTCATAAAAGTATGTTAATCATAAAGATTACTATTGTTTGATTGTTTGGCAGGCTTTGGTATAATTCAGGAGAAGATTCACACCTGCTTGCAGGGCTCCCTGGATGAAATTATGATGTCCACGTTTTCCCAAAAGTTAATCCTGAGATTGAAAGGTAATGGTGGAACACTATTCACAAATAAGGACACTGATTAATGGTATGGGGATGGCTGTCTGCATTTTGTCATATAGTGAACATATTTTCTGCTTTGCGATGAGACCTTAGATTGACAGTGACAGACCATGTGAAGTGCTTAATTATGTGCTTTCCTCTTGTCACTGTTACATGCCTACCAGGCTGGGAGGACAAGGTGCCAGCAGGGTGCTTCATATGCTACTGCAGAAAATTCCCTCCATATACTATGAGCCTGCCTTGCACTACATAATATGTGTAAGGATGATAATGAAAAGTTTTATGGAAAATGGGCAACTGTATTTGCAGCTAACTGCAACTTCTCAGTGAAGTGGAAGGATACTTGCATGAAATAAAGTAATATTGTTTATTATCATTAGAGAATAGCTAGTTGTGAACAAAGATTTCATTGTGTATTTGAACTCATTAATACATGCTTAATACAATGTTCATAAATTCCAAATCACTGTTACAATGTCAATGTATGAAAATTTTATTATACGTTATTATACTGACAGTGAGACACAGCTATTGTGTCAACTTAAAAAAAAACATACAAATTAAAATCTGAAACAAACAAATAAACAAACAAACCCCTCAACATTATTTTTGGTATTCTGATTTCCCCATAAAACTTTTATTCTACTTGGCCACTTTGCCATGAATACATTTCCTGTAGTTCCAAACTGCCTGATGTGTCAAGGACAGCAACATCCCCCCTCACCACAAAGAAGAATCAGTATTTTGCACTAATAAACTTGCAGTTCCTATGTCTGATCTGTTTTGTGTTAGATGATAATTGGAACAACACAACTGTTTGTTTTATGAAGTTCCAGTCCTTATCATCTGTGTTTGTTACACAATTCCATAAGAAAGAAGTCTGTCCTACACATGTTTTGATTAGGAAAACCCTATTTCTTTCCAGAATTTCAAGAAGACTTAAGAGTGGTTGCTACAGTTCAATACAACTGATTTTCACACAGAGAATCACACAAGGTGCAGAGCATCTTGAAAGAACAAATACTTGTTCTTAATTCCTGGAAACTGGTGTTAGGCAAAACTTGTAAGGGATATTTTGACTATTATAGATGATCTTTGGTCTCCAGCCAGAATCATATAATTAATTGAGCTGGACAATAATATAAGAGCACTGCCATGCAAGCTGTACAGTGCTAAGTGTACCTGTCCCTTTGATGATTTAGTACAGCTTTACATACTCTCAAACCAAAATAAAATGTTCAGCAACCAGATTTTAGCATTTTGTTGCACAGAGAAAGCTATGGATCAAGGAGAGAAGTGTCTGAGGAGGCGAGGTCTCCAAACTTGCAATTATTCATCCTTGCACACGTTACTATGCAAAATCCTTTATAGTTCAAGTCTGCTAAATTGTATTTGTGAAGGGGTATTAGATATTATATTGAGTGCATTTAGCAGCAATGGGGAGCTTAAAATCCATTTTTGGAAGAAATGTAGCTCTTACTGTAGACTACACCTGTGCTGGTGAAAGGTGGAGCCATCACTTTGGGTCAGGAGAGGCACACAAAGGTTCACAGATGTGCATTATCAGCCATACTCATCACGCGATAAGAGTCTTGACTTGCACAAGCAGAAGCTGTTAACAAAACAGCAGCAAGAGACTGGCAGGAGCCTTGAGCCTGAGCTGGATGAGAACTGCTCACCCAGGCAGACCTGAAGTCTGGCTCCGCAGAGTGGCCAAGAAAGTGATTTAGGGCTCCCCTCAGAAACTGTACTGCCATCCCACTGTAAATACAATTTATGCTGATGTAAGCAAAATAGAATCTGGAAAGAAAAGAAAATACATTTCATGGGTCATATCAGTGAAAAATTAGCATTCTTTTAATAAGAGAGTTTAAAGAAAACTAGCAATTTCAAAGCACTGCTTCAAAGAGAAAGCATCCTGATTAGAGTGTGTTGGCACTCAGGCTTCAAAAAAGCTGTGGAACTAAGCAGGTGGGGACAGAAGTAAACAGGGCACTACTTGGAAAGTGCCCTGCCATTAAACTGAGCTGCTTATAAAATAACAATTGGAAGGTAAACATTTTGGCAGTGGTGGCTATGAAATTTCTCCTTGACAGTATTTAAAGCATAAAGGACTATCTGTTATATAATTCTTCCTGGCTTGGAGTGTCTTTTGACTTCAACTAGAAAGTATGAAGTGACCTAGAATAAAATTCACATGTTTATGGCACTGTCACTCCAGCCACTTCCAGAAAGATATTTATGACACTGGTTTAAGGATAAAAACATAATTGTCACAAATCCTGTCTTAAAGCTGTTGCTGCTCAGAATGATGTTGGAGAATAGTGTCCATTGCTTCCCCACCATTTCTACAACCTCCCTTTCTGTACTCTGACCTTGTTAACCACATTTTCTGTGGAAGAGAGTAGACTGCCCTTAATTGACAATGCAGTCTGTCTCCTTAAGGGACAGAGAAGACCTAACATGCACAAATTATATTCCTGTCTAATATATATCAACATGCATTGGGCATTCATACATACATAAACACACATATAATAATATATATTTTGCAGGAAAAAGTATATGTGATGTAGGTTTTGGGGAGAGAAAGAGATGGAGAGAAGCTGCTTAATGGGATGCTGGAGAAGATTATGTATAGGATTTAATCAGATATTTTCTCCCCGTAGTTTCGTTTATTTCTGCACAACACTTTCATCTAGGAAAAGTAGGAATCCAGACTTCTTTTCTAGTTGCAAGGAGAAAAATCGAGTATACTCTGTGCTCACTGCAAGTATTCCTATAAGCACTACATCACCAGATTCAGATGAAAAAGGAAAAAGCTTCCCTAGAAGAACACACACATGTACTGAGAAATTTTAATGTAGGAAAGAAAAGTTTTTTTCTCAGTATTTTTATATTGTAATTTTAATAATAATGCACAATGATTAAAGTAATTTATTGTCTATATTGATTAACAGAATATTCATTAGCCTGTATTTCTGACATTCTCAGAAACATGATAGCAGTTGTGAAATTAGATGAAGCTATGTTAAGTCATGCCTAGGTTCACATTATTATTTACAAACTAGCATGGGAAAGAGGACTAGAAATATTTGTTTCTAAGTAAGTAGAATTCTTTGGATTAAACCCAGTTCACTGTCAATATATAGGACTACAGTGTTCAATACTATTTATCTCAATTTTTTAAATGACCAACTTATAGAAGTAGATATATTTAAATATTATTAGGTCTACAGTGCCCCATCAACTGCTACCTAATTTATTTTTAGAAGACAGTTATACAGGAAAAAATGCCAAGCAGTAGTTTATCTATATACTTTAGCACACTTTCTAATAGATTAATCTTTTAAAGAAGATGAAATTGTCACCTGCAGGTCTTGAAGTAGGAATGTGTCATTACTTCTCCTTCTTCCATCCTCCCCAAGTAATTGTTTTCAAGTGAAGAACTGAGATACAATGGAGTCAAATAATTTCCTGTGCTATTCACTTAATGTGAATGAGGCAAAATATTCCATTTCGTGTTCAGAATACTAGATATTTTCCCTTTGCAACAAGTTTCTGCACAACAGCCAATGCCAGGGGACCCAAGTCAATATATTCCCAAGTAAATCTTTGCCAAGACTTAAAGTAAACTTTCTTTCAGTAGCCTTGCTTATGTCTAACTTGTTTCCCCTTTATATCTCTTAACCAATGTAATCTTATCCAAGTAACAATTTTGATTTTCTATGAATTCTGCAAAGAAGGGATAAACTATATACTAGAAGAAGTTACATGTCTGGGAACAGGCCATTCGAAGTCTCACCGGTGTGGGATAATCATATTCTAGCCACTGGAGCCCTTCAGCAAAGTTCATCTTTTTAAGCAGGTTATCATCTATTAGAGGCCTTCCAGTGGCTTGCAGTGACTTTACTTGCTCCAGTGACTTTACTTGCTGTCCATTTCAGGATAATTTTGCACTTTTCTTCTGTAAAGCTGTCTTGTCTTCTCAAGAGAGTCGTGTGTTAGAATTTTTCTTCTAAGAAGTGTTGAAACCATGACTTTTAACCATGTCTGAAACTTTTGCAGTAAGTTCAAATACTACTCTGTTTTAAAATCATTTTCACTTCAGTAAACTGTCATTTATTTTTCCTTTAGCAATTTGCTGTGAAAATGCTGGCAAACTTCAAATGAGTGAACTCAGACCCTTCTAACATCAAGTGCTTTGCAACCCTGAAAGAGGGCAGAATGATCAGCCACACTTGCAACCACCAAATAAAAGGCCTATTGATCCTGTGGTGCTGCCTGCAGCATAGCGTGCATAAATGCACTCACGCTAACCGACAGCTTGATAGCTCGCATGCAGGTGGCAGCCCAGAGACCTCAAGGCAGGGTCACTACACCAGCACAATCACCTCAGCTGGCTGACTGCGGGCAAGCTGAGCAGGATCTGAGAAGGATCCAAAAAGGATCCTTAACTATACTCCTAACTACTTTCCAGCCCTGTTTAGTGCTACACGATTTACCAGAAGTACTTACTGCATATCTACCTGTTTAAAGAAAATAATTTAGCATTTGTTTATTTAATCAATTTTTTTCTTCTTGTATGTATAGAAATAGAAGAAAAAGATGAACACAGAAACAAAGGAGAATTTAAAAATACAACCAAACTAATCCGGGCTATATTTCTGCTTATAAAATTTTTTAAGTTCCTTTAAATGTAGGAGTCATTAATCTTAATATAACTTCATAAGACATCTCCTATTCATTTGTACAAGTGAGTTTTGAAAAAATAAATCAATATGTATTTTACAATGATGAAGTGCAGAACTAAGCTTTGAAGCTGGAAAAAATAAAACTGTGGGAAAAAAAAGCTGTTTAAAATATTTCTGCTTTTTCTTTTTTAATATGAGAAATATTTTTAAAAAGAGGAAGGAATACTTTGAGCTTTGCTCACCACAAGTTGAAGGTCTGAACTCTCAAAAATTTTCAGGTTTTAATCTTACTTTGAAAATGAGAAATGTATTTTAGATTTAGAGGAGTTTATCTATCATATAGAGGTAGAAGAGTTTTTCCTCTCTCTTCCAGTCCTCTTTTCTACTTTCTTTTCCCTCTCCTTTCAGTTTTTCCAGAGGGCTCTAGATGAGCATAATCTTTGGAGGGAGATATATGTCAGATCTAAGAAGTACATATGGCTGCAGTATACTGTACTTCAGCTATTCTCAATTAATATCTGACTTCCTTTGTTAATATTTGTGGCAGAAGTTGGGTGCGTCTAGTACAAGCACCCCTCAATCTAAAGAGAAAACAGAAAATTTTAACTATTCCTATGTCCAGCAGAGAATCTTATTCAGTCCATGAGATACGCTGGACAGACAAGCTAAAATGCTCTGTGCATTGATAACTAAGATCTGTCTTCTGTAAGTCTGTTAGATATTCATACACCGGAAACATTTCCTGGATTAAGTAAATTTCCAAAATAAATCCTCAGGGAATAGACCCATATTCTTCTCAATAGGATTTTAACTTCATTCTTTGTCTCTAACACAGGAAATACTTTTGGCAAAATGTTTAAATGTCTCCTTTCCCATATTGGTTTCCTATTATATTGCTAGAATATCAGAACATTTGTTGATTTTTTTTTCCAGAGGTAAGGATATCTATTTGTGTAGCACATGTAGTCTTTTGATTTTACAAATATATATAGAAATATAGACTTAAAGATAGCTGCATTAAATAAACCAAAGCGTCTGATTTTATGTGATAATTTATGATGGGATCTTATACTGGACCATAAGAAAGCTCATTCGCTTTCTTGCAGAAATTTAAACTTTTTTTTTCTTTTTTGTAGAGGGAATCTTTGTGTGTATAGATTTATTCCTCAAGTTGCAATCTTCAATGTGTAGTTTTAGGCAGGTTTTCATGTATTACAGAACACTGCAAAGGTAAGAACCTTGGACCAGAATCTCTCTATATTATTTAAGCAGTGAGATCTGTGAATAAGTGTTTTTGAAATTTTGGGGAGTCATTGAGCAGACTATCCTGAAGCTCATTGAAATTGGTGTGAAATATACATGGAATCACCTCTGGCAGCTCTGAGAGAAGTCCCTCTGTATCGGTGCTTGCCTTAACTCTCTAAAATTGGCCTCTGGATCTTGAAGTCAGCTTAGATATCTGTGTAAGAAAAAGAACTGCATATTGAAGGCAGATCTGGCACCTTGTAATAAAATATATTACTAAAGAATTAGATTCTGATAAGATATGTTTAAGTGATATATGTCTGTGCACATTGCTATATTATTTGTGTTTTTAATATTGGATAATCATTACAGCCAGATTCACTGGTTATTTGATGTTACAATGATAGAAAAGCTAGCCAGATTCAGCATCATGTTATCTATCTTCATATAAGTTTACCTTGTTTTTACTAACAACTTCATAATGTTTAACTGAAATTTTATATAGTCATCTAAAAGCCCAAAGATTTTATTTATGAATTTCACAAATCATTGAGAGAATAGAAGAAAATAGATGAGGTTATAACAAAACTTTAGAAAAAATTTGTGGTCCAGAGGCATAGAAGAAAGATGGAACATTGGCAGAGTCTATTGGTATAAAAAATGAACAGAGTACTATGCTGGAGTTATTTGAGAGGTCATACTACTTCCAGGATACTGAGTCCACCATTACTCATCATCATTTCCAGTTCTGTAGAGAGATTATAACTAGCAGCATAGGAGTGGGACTCGGAGGTACAGGTCATTAAGACTAATGCAAGTGCAACAGCACATACCCACGTATTCAAAGCTGCACATATTCTCAGCTTTTCAAGATGCTTCCAAGCCCACTCAACAAACTCAGGATCTATAGTGAAATGATGTTCTAATAATTCAGGAAATTAAACCACATTAGCTACATGCAGTATTCTCTGTATTAAGTAGCAAAGGGATTCTTTCATTTTTTTAGTGCTCCATTCACCTGGCAGGTTTTAAATCTCCACTCACTGGACTGAACTAGTAATAGTATCAATTCATAATATCAGCACTATCAACTAAAAACTCCTTTTAGGTGAAAATGACAGACTTGTATTTTAAGCAATATTTACTTCACTTTGCCACAATCTTCGTCTTTATTGTAAATGCCATATGTACAAAATTAAGTATCTGCACACAGTATATGAAACTGACTGGCAGTGTATGGAAGAATGAAATATTTATACCAGAATGTCTGCAATGTGTTCACAGATCCAAGGGTCTGCTTCCAGTACCTCTCCTGGAAATCTGGACAAACATAATTAAATCAATAGAGTTACTCTGGATTTCCTCCAACAGAGACATACTCAGCTTTTGGCAGTGGGTACTCAGCAGCTCATAGGATGAGGCTTTAAAGGGAAAAAAAATTGACCCAGACTCTATGCATTGGCACAGATCTCTTAGTTTATTTCAGACAGATTTAGTGAGCAAAAACAGTTTAAATAAATTGATGCAGAACCTTACTTCAGTGACTCAGAAAAACTCCTTTGATGGTAAGACAGTTTTTGAGATCCACAAGAACAGAAAATATAAAATATATGCAACATATTATGCATATAATTTTATATGTATATATAATATATATATTTATATGTATGTATATATATGTATATTTATATACATATATTGATATATATGTATATAATATATATATGTATATATTATATAGAGAGTTTATATATATACATATATATAATATATAACTACATATATAACTGTAAGGATAAAGTAAAATAAGTCTGTAAAACACTCTAATATATAACTTTGACTTATATGTTAAATTCTTTGTTTTCAGAATGCTGACATCCTTTTTCCACTTCTCTACTCCTGCACACTGTAGTGTACACGTCAAATTATTAGCTGCAAATAGATTTCAACACTGTAATTTGTTACATATGCATTAGTTGTTAGGGAAATGACAATGATTGATTTGCTTAATGACAACAATTTGTCTATAAATTTGTTCTCAGTTGTTTCTTCTACCTAATTTCCTTTAATCTTTGTTTGAAGAATCTTAGTAGTTAAAAGAAGAGTTCCACTTCCTGGTAAGTGGCAAAACATTTTGTCTAAAATTTGTTTTGTGTGTACAGAAACAAGAAATAAGGACTTAGGGCTGCCTGAGGTCCTCTACTTTACTCACCACGAAACAGACGAAAATAAAGTACGTACCTGTATTTCCTCAGACAGCAGTGAAAGTCATACTGATGACTAAATCTGCCTGATCCATGCAAAAGAGCAGACCATATGCTTGCCTGTACATGTCTAGGGGATTCCCTCAGACATCTGGCATTTGATAGACAGAGTGGTCCCCTGCTCTCTGTGTGGAGAAACCTGTGCATTCTCTTCAATGAATGAAAGGGACATGTTGAGATTAGATGATCAGCTACTGCTTTTCTACCAAAGACCACCACCCTGTGCAGGTAGGGACATACACATAACTGACTATGCACTGAATGAGCGTAGGATGACATAGTTGCAAAGGAATCAGACTGTGGCAAAGAGGTAACCAGATATAGGAGCAACCCAAGCCCATATTCTTCAGATATTCACCAAGAGTCAGTGTAATGCATGAATCTCAGCTGGATACCTAGCACAGCAGGTCAGACTTACTTACTCTGACACAAAAATTAATCAAACTTTGCTTAAAAATCAGTCTGAACCTTGTTTACCTGATCAGTCTGAACATATTACAACAGCAGCTATTACTGTGGGCAGCTAAGCAAGCTGTGGTACTAGCGCAGACATTAGCTGCTGTGAGATTACCTCTCACATATGCATGTCGGGTCCCATTATCTTCAACATGGAAGTTGAAAGTAACTAAAAGCAAAAATGAATAGCAATCTCTGATGGTTAGTGGGTAGTCTGCAATTTACTGAAGTCTCTCAGTGCAGACAATTTATAGGAAGGTAAGTTGGATTGACTCTGGTTTTATGTCTTTGCCTTACTATGATCTGAGTGGAGGAAATTAATTGAGGAATATATGCTGACAATCTAAAGCTTACTTGCAATCGTGTGGAATTATTATCCGTGGCTCAGCACTATTTAGTCATGTTTACTTTCAAAAAAGATCAAAAAAGATTGAATATAAGTCTTCATTTACAGGATAAATCTCAAATAACTATCCAAATAGGCAGTGGTAGTTAGTAAGTACTCAGGCGGTTTAAAGGACATATAAGGCAAAAACACTTTTCACTCAGATTTTGCCAAGATATAGTTTGGCTTCTGAAATCAGCTGTAAAACTCCCACCAGCTACAAAGGAAATGGAATGTCAGCCTTATTGCTAGTTTCAGTGGAGGACCAGTCGTGAAAAATAAGAAGTCTTAGATGTTTGTTCATGCAAAAATCTTTCAAAAATGGTAAAAGCTCCCTCATGTGGAAATCTCATTGTCAATCTTGTGTAGATTTCACTTGGTCAAATTTTGCGTTTGCGTTTCACTTGTGCGTTGAGGATGGGGTACAAGACCTGACCCATAAAATCATTAGCTCTACCACAGTTCTTCTGGTTGGCTTCTTATGCATCATATCTCTGGCAGTATACTTTGTTCATCTACTCTTTCACACCTTACGTTACTTCACACCTCACGTACTGAAAGCAACTTTGTGTTACCCAGAATTTTACTCTACTAGATTACCTTTAATTTCACCTTCTAATCATTCATTTTACATTCTTATGAATTTTAGTTTCCTCTATAGTGTTAGTTACACTCATAACCTATGGGGCGCAGCTAGAATCGTAAGACTGTTTTGCAATCTAGAATCCATAATATTCTTCTTCGGTTGAGAGATTATCTTACTGATTCATACCCTTCCCACAAACACTAGGTCTCTCTTTCTTTTTCCTTCCCATGTGTCCCTCCCTTTTTGCAAACCCAAGTTTTTGTACACCACATTAACTTCCCAGACCGAGGCTGTAAGCTCAATCTCATTCATTCTTTTATAGATTTCAACTGAACATTTGGAAGAGAAAAGGTTTCCTAGCTGTTGCATGCATCTCAAGAAGTGTATTTTGTCTGTTTATATACACACAAGGAGCAAATCCTTATATCCCTCAGGTTCCTGTTGGTTCCCACTGCAAAAGCAGTTCCTCACAGATGTCTAGATGGAGTTTTCTTTTGTGACTAAAAATGTTAGGCTGGTTCTACTGATGCCTCACTCTAACCTCTATACATATTCTCATTTTCCAACCCAGCTGCATTTCCTAAGTGTGACTGGGGCCACAGTAACATCAGTTCTACCAAGATGCAATCAGGATACAAAGCATGGAAAGAAAAACAAACAAAAAACTGTTCTCAGAATCCCAGATGACTAAGCAAAAAGGTGCCATGAAAATATTATGAGGCCATATAATTTATTTGTATTTACAGCATAAATTTGGCACCCTAATTGATCCAAATAAACACTTGTACATTATAGCTAATTAAACAGTCTAAGAGAAATTAAATCTCCAAAAATCCTCAACCCTTAAGTAATGATTCTTATGAATGACCTAGCAAAAAAGATCTTGGTATTTTGATTCATTTTCTGGTAAAATGTTTTTTCAGCTGTAAGTTCCTCTGAAATCATGACAATCATTACTTTCCATTTTAACATCTTAGATCTCATGAAAAAATCTTTCTAAAAGCTTATGTTATTTTATGTTCACCTTTCTAAGGTTTCTACTCAGAATATCATATAAGGGCATTTAAAACATATTGTTTGATAGAGCTATTGCTTAGCAGTGGGGCTGCTGTTATTTTTCAAGATAAAGTAGTTAGAATCAAGTCAATAGCAGTCTCTGTTGCATGATTTACAATGACACTTAAAATCACTTCTCTAACCTCTGTTCTCTTTATTCCATTTCAATAATGTCTTGAAGGCAGAAATAGCTCTTTTATATTTATGTTCTTAAAGGATAGAAGCTAAATTCATAAATGTGTGTGTTTTTCCACTTAAAATTTATCAAAGCTGATGTGTATAGTTATTTGATTCAATGCTCTTCCTGCTCTTCAGTTTAGTACGTCTGTCTTACAAATTTTATTATGAGGCATATGAACTTCCAGTGATCTGTGTTTACAAAGACTTTCCATATTGTCTGTAAGAATCATCTTCTGTTCTCTGATACTTTCGTTTTCCTGGTGGTGGTGGTGGTGATTTGTTTTACTTTTATGTGTGAAATATGTATATGTGAGCTTTTTGTTTCAAGTGAGGTAACCATTTCTTTCTTATGTTTGCCATCTGGCTGGTATGTGAATGTATGTACCTTCAATAATCTCCTGTCTGTTTTGGAAAAAAAAAGTCTCCCAGTGAAGCCAGTTTCTGTGATGTTCCTGTTTCTCTATTCACACGTCAGTCTGATATCTGTCTTAAATATTTCACAAGACTTCTTCAAGGGATCATTTTTCCAACTCCGTACTTTCAACTTTGGGTATGCTTCACATTGAACGAAAAAAAGAAAAAAGAGAGAGAAAGACAAATAACAATACCGTTTCATGCTCAAAATTAATGACCTTCTTCCATAACAATGCGATTTCACAAGTCCACATGAGCTGTTTTTACTCTGTTCTCTCTTGACTTGGCTTTCAACCTTCTCTTCAGCTGGCCTTGAGGAAGAAAAAACAATATGAACAAATAGCCTCTGACTTGCTAAATAAAATGCCGGTGGAATCCAGCTGGCCTATCTCTATCTCTCTCTCTTAAAAAAAAAAAAAAAAAAAAAAA